>JAPMOB010199029.1:0-13755 GCA_029875015.1 Lepomis gibbosus
TTTTTGAGGGGGAGAACCACAGGCAACATTACTAATAACCAGTTTTTGTAGTATTGTTTTGAATTTATCTCACCAGTGTGTAAGACTGGGTTGTAGTGTGTGTGTGTGTGTGTGTGTGTTTGTGAGCTTGTGTGTTATGTCTGAAGGCAAAGTTTGGTTTTTCAGCAAGATTGAATAGTTTTGAGTGGAAAGCTTCATTTTGACCTGAAAATAGGATGTTTGGGGAATAGGGTGAGAAGTTGTGGATTTATTTTTAGAGTAAAAAGAGGCATAATTTCACAAAATGTGTTTAAGCAATCAAGAAAAACTGTGACATGAAAAAGGAACACGATAAAAATGGTAAAATGTTGTCAGTCATCTTACATTTCTTCTTCCATCTTACTTCAAGTTAAGTTAAAAATGTGGCCGTGCAAAAGTCATACAGAAGAGGGAGAAAGACAGAACCTCCACAGTATTTAAACTGCTACAGCAAATGAGGAACACAGGGAGCCAGCTGGAGCTTCAAGCTGATAAACCAAAAGCTTTCTCCATTTTGCCATGTTTGCATATCTTGGTGCTATGTTAAATATGTTGACCATACCATTTTATAATGAGATGTACTGCAGCCCGATGAATCAGCTTATTATCACAGGACTTCAACAAAGGCATTTTTATCAAAACACCTTGGAAATTCACATTTTATATTGGACAGCAGTGAGCATTTTGCAAGGCAAATAAAAAGGAGGTGTAAAGCACCCTCAGTGGCAACACTGTTCCTGGAGGACGTGCAGATATTTCCCTAGTCAGCAAACGGGAACCGTCTGTTTCGAGACAACAGGGCTCCTTCCTGAGAGATTCTCAGCTGCACATTTAACAGCAGCTTGCTTCTACTGCTTCAGGAGGAGGCAGCCTCTGCTTCGAGCAGGAAACAAATGTCAGGACACATTTATCCTGAAATTAAAAGCCCTGTTAATCTTCCAAAGCAAACCATGTGTGTGGTAATCTCGGTCTGAGAGAAGTGAATAGAAAAATGGCATCTTAAAGCTTATTTCATTTTTACCACAAAATGGTGGCCAATGCAGAGGCGAGAGATGACATCACAAGTTGACCTACATTTTACTCCATTATTTGAAAGGATAGTGGGTGTCCTTTGCCAGTTGCTGCATTTGTTGAGACCACAGGCCCAGAACCCTTAGTGGATCAGAAACAGAATCAGGCTGACCTCAGCAGCTTTTAAATCTGGGGCCAGACAGATCCATATGTATATGCAAAGGAGTCAGGTGTGTGGCTAACTATAAAAATGGATGAACAGATAAATTATATGCTTGAATATCTTGACTGTTGCATTGCTCATCACAGATGGAATAATGGTATCATGATTAGAATTCATCAGGACCAAATAGTTGTTTTTATTAATTTTTACAATACTAATCAAATTGCATAATGCAGAAATATAATCTTGCTCAGACTTGATCAGGATTAGTGCAGAGGACAAGAGTACAATACTTAGTCGTGAAATTCATCCTACAATTTTCTGTCATGTTTTATTTATGCTTAATGTACATTTTTCCATATGTTGACCAATCTTTATTGTGTCTCATCCCACAGACGAGCACATCTCCGCCTGTGTTTGGAGAGGTTGAAGTCCCTCATCCCTCTGGGACCAGACTGCAGTCGGCACACCACACTGGGACTGCTCAACAAGGCCAAAGCACATATCAAGGTGTGGTAGTCTAAGGCAGACCCTGTATGTATGGCACTGCCACGGGATTGATTCTGTCGGATTTTGTGCTCAAAAGTAATGACAAAAACATTTACATAGTGCTTCTTTTTCCTGACTGGCCATGCGTTAATTGTTGGTAATACCAGTTCGGGAAAGTCACAGTAGCAGCATAACCATTCAATCATGATGAATTAGGTATTTTTACAACAGACATTTTGACTTGCAGTAGGAAAAGCACAGGTGTTACTAACAATGGCTCTGTTGTACTCAAGTGTCCCAGTAAGCTGTGACAGTATGACGGTGATACCTGGACACTGAAACCAAAGCAGCCAAATGGAATTCAACCACAGTTCATTTTGATTAATTGCTTATTTTCCTTCTGTGACATGTAAAAATGTCATCAGTGAAAAAAGCCTGTTGCTTACAGTATCACTTTGCATGTTGTTTTGAACAAACTCTGCCAAATGAATAAATGTAAATGTATTTGTTTATAATTGAGTTTTACACTCACAAGGCAAAAGAAAAGTTGTGTCAGTCGCTCACGTATTCCTAGAATTAAGAGATTTCTGGCTGCTCCCTTGAGTAAAAAAAGGTTAATGTCATATTGACAGCAAATATAGATCTGCAGTTCTACAGAGGATGACTTTGGTGTACCGGGGAGAGTCCCAGTGTGAATTTGATTCCATTGTGACATTCAATGTGAATCCATTGTGTTGTCTCACAAAACGAAAGCCTTACCAGTCAATAGACTGATCCTATTTTTTATTTTTTATAACAAAATTTTATTTTAGTCTCCTTGCTCACTCTTGGTGGTCTGTGGTTTCTCCTTGAGGTACAGTCTGCTGTCCTGATCCTTTACTGTCCACAAGGTGGGATCACGGTGCAGCTCCACTACAGAGATATTAAGCCTGAAATCCATGTGAACGTTGAATTTCTATACATTGTTTTGTGTGTGTACATTCAACACTTGTTGCTGGATGAATTTTGACTCGTTTTGTAATCATAGCTGACACATTATAAACACCAAGAGAAAGGAGGAGAGAAGTATGTTTTTTCTACCTCTTGTTTTTTGGCTGAGGTCCATGTCTAAAGTAAAGATTTATTTATGGCAAACTGATGACAGTTTTGTGCTTGGTTGTCACTCACTCGCTATGTACAGCAACAGAGAAGTTAAGGGTTTTCCTCATGCACTTCTAAACAGTCAGTCTTCTCAGAACCATTAGATGAAGAAAGTGCACCTTAAGGCACTTTGGCCTCAATATTTGGACATTGTGGTTGCTGCTTGGTTAGTTCAGTTTTTCTTCCCCTTTGAACAAATCTCCCTTTGGCGGTTGCCAGGACTGCCCTTTGTAGGATTTTGAGCATGGTCAGTCTTTGATTAGGCCTTGCGTTTGTCATTCTACAGGATATTGTGAATAGTGGACTGACCATTGGTTTTAAGAGCACCAGATCTGTCCCAGTTGTAAGAACTGCCCGCCTGAATGGACCACTGAGTGTATCTGAACTGCATTGGACTGACAAGAGACACAAATGATTTTGTAGCATTAAAGCATCCAAGACTCAACACTTTGCCTCCCCTGATGGCTTCAGTCAAAGCTAGATAAGAATTTTTTTTGTTGTTATTGTTTGAAATATTGGATTTTCTTAAGCTCGACTCCAGCGGTGGGGAGCGGTCGGGATGATTGAGGGCTGGAATAGAAAACAATCCTGGCAACAGTCTGTGGGAGTTTATCACAGCGAGGGGTAATGGATAAAGTACCTATGATGTCAACTGTTGGACTTGCCTGTTTTTGAAGTCCAGGAAATGTGGTTTCTGATTGCTGCTGTGTTGTATTTTTGGGACCAGTGGTTGTGTATGATAGTAAAAGGTGCTAGTCAGAATTAAGCTTACGGCTGCAGGAGGTAAAAAAACAAACAAAAACACCACATATTTTGCTATAGGAAAAGCACAGATACGGATTACTCTCCCTTGTATTGAGGCCAAAAATGCATTTTTGATCATGGGAAACATGCAAGCCTCATCAACCATTTCAGCATTTTGTTGTCTGATCTTGTAGAATTTATTCTCACAGACACACGGTATGGTGTATTTTTGTATGAGAGGATAACAGTTGAAATAATTACTAATAGTTTAGTGATATACAAGCACATGGTAGGTCATATTTATGTAAATTCAAATATGGCTCATAAACATAAAAGCATCTTTAAACAGAAATATTTTAAGAAATATGGTCCTTCATGCAAATATCTCCCTCATGGCTCAGTCATTTAGAGAATCAATATGGGAGACATTAGAGGAAATGAACCATGCCCTGCAGCTGATACAATACAGTGTGTGTCACTGTGAAAAACTACAATATGTCTTTTTTTTAATTGAATCTCATAAAGTTGTGAAATTAATTTTACAAATATATCTATTCTCTATCTCTATTTGTCAGCCACTTCTGCGACTTGAAATTAGTCTTTATTTGTGTACATCCAGCTGAACAGACACAGTACAGTTTTTTCCGATCAGCAGTAAAGTTCAACAACTGGCTCCCATACAAAATGTTAAGACCTATAACTATGCTACTTCAGTAGAATGAATCAGTTAATTTTTTAGGGCTCGATCAGATTTGATGACTGGTGTGAAGTGACTGGATTCCCTTATGATTATTGAGGTTCATAGAGCATCTTCGGGACTTTGGTTATTTGTGAGATAAGACAGGCACACTTCGAGTGAGCTGTTTGTGAGTGTTGTTTGATGTATGCAGGCTTTACTTAAAATCACTATTGAAAATTACAAATGAACCAACATGCTACTTATTAAGTTGTAATAAGTTCACCATCCTCTCATCTTAAGAGTCTCTTAAGGGTCTCTTAATCCTGAGGAACATCTGGAGAGGTGTAATCATAATGGTGTGATTTAATGCAAAATAATTAATGCAATCAACCAATTATGGCACACTGGATGCACACACACTGATCGTAACAACACAGTTAACTCTTCTGCGATTCCCTCTCTTCAGAAACTTGAAGAGAATGACCGGAGGAGTCAGCACCAGCTGGAGACATTAGAGAGGGAGCAGAGGCACCTGCAGAGGCAGCTAGCGCAGCTGCAGACTCACGGAGAGTGGGAGAGGGTCCGTATGGACAGCCTGGGCTCTCGTGTGGACTCTGAGCGCTCAGATTCTGAGAGAGGTTAGTGTCTGAATCACAGGCAGGGACAAAAACGTTTTGGTTTCATTAGTTTTATGCTTCTAATGCTAATGTATTTGTTAAAAGTATATGTTGCCATATACATTTAGGCAAGCACAACTGCAAATATTTAGACTTAAATGATTCATTTAATCTGTATTAATTTGCATTTTGTTTTTTTTTTTCGAGCAGAGGAGATTGAAGTTGATGTGGAAAGCACTGAGTTCTCCCATGGAGAAATGGACAGTGTAATCACCAGTGGTGCAAGTGACCTGGATGACCACAGCAGCCGGCAGAGCTCGGCCAGTGATGAGGGTTACTCCACTTGCAGTCTAAAACTGGCCTTCTCTGCTTAAAACACCAGCCTATACTTTCACTTCAGCTGCAGTCTTTAATGGCTTTCACCTTTCAAAGTACCAGCCTACAGCTCCATTCTCCCTCGCAGTTTAGGCTAACTGTCCTCAGAAGAACCAGCCTCAATCCCATCTGTACCTGACAAATGAAAACGTTTACTTCACCCCGAGAACCAGCCTTAAGTTCAACTCAGTCTAAAAGTTTAATATGTCTCCCTCCAAAAGCCAACGGGCTCCTCTACATCAGTTTGACACATTTTACACAACAGCCTCAAATTGAACTTATGTGGCAATATATGGTTTCCTCATAGTTGACTTAACCAATCACCTGAATGTCCCGTAACCCAATACCAGCTTGAATCAACCCTACCTGTACACAATACTGATCCTGTAGAGGACCCATGATCGCACCGGTGTCCAACACTGAAGGGGAAACTCTACCTTTAGTCAAGTTGATCCTCTGAAACCAGCAAAAACACAAACAAACCCAATACCAGCTAGAAGCTCACCATTGGGAACGTTTGCTCCATTTGCCTTGTAAAATCATTGGCCTTTTTCTTTGGATAATATATCCACACAACACTTCTTATCAGTGTACAAGCCAGTGGCAAGGGCTACAATGTCTGCATTCCAAAATCTTTTATTACACTACTATAACCTCTGCTTTAGGACCCACAAACCATCACTGATCCATGTGGCGTCCCTTCTCTTGATTGAAATCCAGTCATATCCAAACAGGTGGTGCAGTCCACTCGTTATTCTAATTTATTTTGCATATGATTAAAGTATTTATTTTTGGTATATTTAAATTTACTGTAGCTAGTTATTGGTCAGGCTTGAATAGAAAAAACTAAAACTCTTGCTCTTAAAATATTTTTTTTCCATTTTGTTTTCATGTTTACCCAATTTCTTGATATGAAATGAATTCCCACTGAAGCATACGCAGTGCTACAGGTTTAATGCATTACTCAATGGTGTTTTGTTGAAAGAATGACACGTCTTTCACACTGTGCGCAAATTCAGTTTTATTTAGACAGTAATAAGCTATCCTGCACTTGTCGAAGCACAAGGCTCAAGCAATAATGCGTCCATTTTTTATCATATCTTTGATGTTGGCTGTTTAGCACACTATTCTGTCCGTCCGACACCAAATTGCAGTTTGCTAGTTTTCCACTTGCTCCTCTAGTGGTATCAGTTATTAATAAGCACAGCAGTAAATTTGATTGTAATTGATTTTTTCTTTCAAAAAAAAGGTGCATGTGTGTTGAATGTAGCTAATCACATTGTAATGTGCTTTGGATTGACAAGTCTTAGATGTCTGTAGCATGAACAACATAAACACTACAGAATACAAACTTTGGTTTGTACTTCAATGTTTAATGCTGTATCTTTTGTATTGTAGCACAAAAAGTACCAAGTTCAAATCCTTGATATTTGGAGACTTCCCATTAATACATAGTGACACATAGAATTGCACTGCTGACCTGTTAGAATCCGTGAAACCAAATAAGACAATTCAATAAGACCATTTATCTGCATTTTTCTGTTCCAAGTCCTGAGTAGATCTCCACCAAATTGTGTCTTAACATGGGTATATGACTCTTGCACAAAGTTCCTTGTTACAGGTCTTTTCCCCCCCAACCTGTTTGGGAAACTATAAAATGCACTATGAAAGACTTTTGTTGAGGAAGTATATTCAAGCACACCCCAGAATGTTTTCTTGTGCTTAATCAGCCATCCAAGGTGACTTTTTTGCAAAACATGTGCTGCTGGTCCCCTGCTAGTACTTTGTTACAGTTCCTGATAACTGTCCCTGGAATCGTAATAAACCTCTACCACCCAGACGTAAACCAATGTTGTCTTTTTGTTCACATAATAACGTTGAGTCTCTTTTATTACACTGACATACTGTAGTTGTTGCCCAGTTAGTTTGTTCAAAGAAAACAAGTATCGCATATCAATCAGGTCTGTAGCTAGCACTGTCCGTTAAGCATTTTGAACTAACAAAGTCGAACATGTCAAACAAAAACTCCTGTAACTTTAATGGCAAAACAGGTTGTATTAACACTATCAGCATGCTGCTCACGCAAATCATTATCAATGATAATTGATAATGGTCTTTACTGCCACCTACAGGACCTGACACAGACACAATGAAAATACAATGTAGAAATAGTCAAAATGAGGTGGAAGCAATTGTTTAAAAAAAACTGAAAAACAAAACATTGTTTATTTCACTGTTACATATACAGAAATTAAAATGTAAATCCAGCCATCTCAAATCAACACCAGTATTAAATGCCATCACTCCCCCACCCAATGGATCAGTGTTTGAATTCACACACCACATCTACAGGTGTACACACATCTTAACAGGTATTTGGCCTCGGTGGAACCTGGACACAAACGGTAAACTCTACAGCTTTTCTACAACACCACTTCCTGTTCTTACATAACAGGTGACCTTGTTCCAGTGCAGGGAAAATCCTCTGTTTGAATTTTTGTCGATGTACCTACATAATATATAAGAAAACTACATCAATATTTTAAACGGTGTGCAAGCAATTCCTTTCAAAGCTTTCTTTACTTGAGAAACTTAAATCATGTATAAACACAACAGAAAGCACTGATACAGGTAGTATACAGTGGATTTCTATATACAGAATATATCAGGTCATTGTGGCATTAGATGTCTGACATTGTATTTTGATGTGTCATGGTACTGGGTCATAGGCTTGTCTGCAATACCACACGTTCCCACTCCCACCTTCCCGTTTACACTTTCTGGAGATGCAAATATGCTCCTCTTAACCTGCAAAAAAAGAGAAATCAAGCTATTATGAATTATTTGAAATATATAACAATGGCTTATTGGACCACTTTTTCTAGGAACACACACACACACACTTCCCGCAGCAATTCATGGACAGTGTGCCGCTAGTTTCAAGTTACCTGGCCCTCCAGTCACATACCATGCTGCAGTATGCAACACCAGTGCAGTGTGTAATTAATGGGGAGCATGAGCTAGTGGGTGAAAGGACTCAATTTCTGCTCTGACGTCCGGCAACTTTCTGAATTTTAAATCAAATTCCACATCATATTAATATTGAGTTTGCCACTCAAAAATTCATGCAACTGTGTGTATTCAGACTTCAGACTAGTGTTCAGACTTCAAACTAGTGCTTACATCCTGGCTCTACAAGCTATGGGTCCAGTTTAGGCTCGTGCTGATTTGCGATTGGATTGGCTATTGGCGATTGAAGGGTTGATCAGTGATACTTTATACTATTTAATATTAGTAAAATCATAATTCATTGTGGAGCTGTGCGCAGCACATAGATTTGCTCAGCACCTCCGCTTCCTCGCTCCCTCTTCTCTCTAACAAACACACTGAAACTGAGCCGTGTGTATTTAAAAAACCTAAAACATTCAAGTTAACTGTGAAGTTAGTCTATCTTTTCACAACGCTGTCAATGTCGGAGACGCACCTTCAAATAAGTTATAAGCATGTAAGGAGCCTAGCAATGTTAATGTTAGAATGCAGCTGACTTGTCGAGGTTAGCCCGCTGTACATAGCTGCTAGTCAATATCGATTGCAAGATAATAAGCAGATTTCATCCATGCTGCCAATTCACTGGCATGCTGCCCCGGTGATCACATCGCCAAATACTGATCTCACGTAGCCATAATGTAGCCATATGAAAACAAAGAAGATCGCCCAAGTTTAGTCCGGTTGGGTCTTCCTATAACAAACTG
Organism: Lepomis gibbosus; assembly: GCA_029875015.1. Taxonomy (NCBI): domain Eukaryota; kingdom Metazoa; phylum Chordata; class Actinopteri; order Centrarchiformes; family Centrarchidae; genus Lepomis; species Lepomis gibbosus. The sequence continues at coordinate 8,989 of JAPMOB010199029.1, forward strand.
GTTGAAATAAATAAAAGGTGTTATGATAACTGTTAGGAGATCAGTTATCGTACAGCAAAATGCTCCCAATTACATAGCTGGTTGCTTTTTCTATTGTGGCATGGCTATTATATACCACAAGTACTGATTAAATAACCCAAAATGCAGTTTGCTGTGTGTCTTTTTAGTAGCAAGCATTTCTCCACATGTCTCCCTTTGTGAACTTAATTTTTTACCAAACATCAAATGTAGGGCTGGGCCATATGGCCAAATAGGTTTACATGAAAAAACAAAAACAAATGTCCATATCATTCGACATCGATAATCATCATGAGAAATGTCAAATCATTATTTCATTCAAAGTTTAAAGGCTGATTTTTGCTCTGAGAGTAAGTTAAAGAAAGCACATGGTTAACTGTGGGTTGAAATTATTCTTTATGGTTAGAACATGACAAACACTTGATGGATCGTTTAACAAATGTGGTGCAAAACATTCAAAATAACCAATTTTAATGATAAAATCTCAACAAATGCATGAGTAAAATTAAGTTAAATCTGTTTTCAGGCCCTTTTCCTCAACACACTACATATCTTTATAGAAAAAGTAAGTGCTAATCTGTTCGTGACTTAAATTAATTAAATCAAACTATTGTTTTAATGCCCCTAATCAAACGTTAATTATAGATCTACATTACTGTAAACATTCAAACCAGCTGTGTCATTTGTACTTCCACTTGTAGTGAGCTATAACTATTCCACAAGCCCCTTGCAATTTGAAAAGATAACTGCCAGTTCAAATTTTAAACCTAAGTCCGATCAATATTTTATTAGTGCTGTCTCACTATCACATTCTCCACCCCCAGAGCGCAGAGGAGAAGGCCAGACTGCAAGTGACGAAAATGACATCAAATGACATTAAAAGAATTGTCAAACAGAGCGCTAGAAGATATTAAAAACTAAACACACTGTTCTTGTATCACCAAGTTCATTTGTTTGTATGTGTAAAATCGCTACGGTGAACATGGCTGTGCTGTCAGGTGAAAAGAGAGCATTGAGACACCAGAGTGGAGCCCACGCACTGCCTTCTCACCTCTACTAACCCGGCACATCTTCACTACCTGCACAAATGGATAGCGTGAATTAGTCTGGAAATAAAGCGCAGAATCACTACACTCCATTTCCTCATTATCAGACCTAATTATAACGCAGGCCGAGCGCTACAAACAGACAAAAAAATGTGTTCATCTGTCAAACCTCCATCTTCAAATGACGTTCCTGGGTAGTTGAAACCACTGATTGACGCCATCATTTTAGCAAGGTGTGAAGTAATCAGTATGATAGCTGTAAACATATGAATACTGTGGTGATACTAGTAATGGGGACCAAGATTTCCTGGCCCATGATGATGACAGGCTAATATGTCGATTTAGATTCTCTAGAGCCATGATCTTGAATCTATGTGCTGATCTGGTCCAGTATTTTACAGACCAACCCGACAAAACCGCGCCATCCCGATACAAATATAAGTAGGCTACTAACTGCTCTGAGGTTCCTGGCAGCAGTCTGTTATCAGGGGTAATTAGCCAACAGGTGTATGTTTGATATGACCAACAAGATATGTTGTTTACCATTCTGCCTAAAGCCCGTTTTGGTAATAATGTTAACTGTTAAACTTACTGCATTTTATTTTGCTAGTGATCACGCTGCTGTGGCCATAAAACAATATGTTTTTTCTAACCTCCACCTCACACGTGCCACAATTTCTGTCTTCCTCTCTGTTGTTGTTGCCATGAATCAGGGTAAGCAGGGTCATTTATGTGCATCAATATTTATGAGGTTGTATTGCACTGACCATTTATGGTTGGATGTGTCTACATGTGCACATTTCCAGGTGGACTGTGATTTATAAAAGGAAAGTTACATGCAGGTGTGCGTACACATGGTTTTATAAATCAGATTTTGTGCGAATGTACACTTTTAGTAAAGATCCTTCACACTGTTTTATAAATGAGGCCCCAGATCACTTGACCTTGTGCCTTAAAGGACAGCATGTTTTGGCAATTTTCCTAACATCGCAGAGCTATTGCCTGGCTAATTTAAACAGAATCCTATTGTGGGGATTCACTACAAAACAGCATCTGCGAAAAATAACATCAAGCAAGAAGGGAGATACGTACAATATATAAACACTGTCCAATGTGTTTGTTTAATGCACCACGGGTTTCCCCACGATTACTATCAAAAAAGTTCAGGTCTGTATAAAAAGAAAACATACCTGTCCTTTTTTGTTCTTTGAGTAGGCTTTGTTGTTGAACTGTTGCCACTTTGACTTTTGCTCCTCCCTCTCCTGCTCCAATTCCTTCATCCTCGCTACCTTCTTCTGGGCTTTCTTCTTCTTATACTCTCTCTGCTCTGCTATCTGCTCTTTCCTAAAAAAAACAGACAAACAAGGAAGACAAACATTTAAACCCTGGCCACAATGTGCAAATACAATCACAAACAGGTCATAAGCAATATGAAAATAATACAGCGAGAAGGAAAAATGCATGCAGCGTGTTACTCATGAGCAATTAACAATCATAATTTTCATCATTTGGGTAAAGGTCTATCCACCTCTAACAAAACAAAATCCCCCTCCTACTCTACCACACTGAATGCATGAGAGTATGATGCCAGCATGGACAAGTGAAGAGAGATAGGGTGGAGAGGTATTTGGGAAAAGTTACAGATAGATCTGGATGCTGAGAGTTGTGTGTGTTAAGTGTTTCTTACTTTATGGCAACGACAAGCATTGTGAAATTAACTTATTAACCAGCACCGGGACACGGTGCCGCTGATAACAAGAATACAAGCAATCAAAAACCACCTCACGCAAGTCAAAGCCTGTGTTTGAATTATTTTACCCCTAAACCTTACTTGACATTGCTCGTCTTGCAATGTGACTATTCCACATGCGCACATCGTGATGTCGATGCTGAAACGATATATTGTGCAGCCCTACTCCATCATACAGTGCAACTTGAAGAAAAACTGCATTAATGGAATTAAATGACCATAAACACACAATATCTAGTGATAACATTGTATAATTATAAGTACTGTATATCAACTAAAGGCTTTGCAGTTGAATAAATATATTTTAAAGGAGCACACACAAGGGGTCTCATTCTTTAGTATATACATACAAATTAGTGGGGGTTCATCAGTCTACACGGGGGAAAAAAGCTTAATACTGGTGAATCCAAATATTTTCCTTTAAACGTTAATAAAAAACATTTACGTACATGTTTAGAAATAAGCACATTAAGTGAGAGAGACAAGAGATTTTTGTTCATACCTTGACTTTGGCTTATCGTCATCAGAGCGTTTTCCCTCCTCTACTGCTTTGAGGTTCTGCAGAGGAATCACTTCAGCATTCCCATATCCAGAGAAGGTCACGGCTGCAGTGCCGTTTTCTCGGTCTATCTCCTCAATCTCAGCCTCATACACCCTGCCAAAGAATCACGTCTGTAAGCAGGTGAGTATGAGCCAAAAGACTCAAGCTCTACTTAATAAACAGAGCTTAACACTCAAATGCTTCAAGATACGTGAAGTGATATGTGACAATAGGATATTCATTGAGAATTTTCTATTTTCACAATTTACTTCAAGAACATTCATTTCCCACAGAATGACTTGTTCCACTTAAGGCCAATCTTTACTTCTGCGTAGGCTACATGCCGTCGTGAGCATTTATACTTGTGTGTTGAATTGTGCTTCGCCCTGCGATTACACCGACACACTACTTGGTGGCAGGGTTGCTATGTTCCACTATGTTTAGTTTGTTCTTCTTTGTTGGTGCAGGCTACTACAAACAGTGGCAACTGAAACTCAGCAGATCATGCTGGAGTTGGCACTGATCGACCCTTGAACTTCTTGAGGCGGCTGGAAATGCATAAGTGGAAATGCGATGCTATCTAGCCACGCATAGAGGGTAGATTTGAAGTAAAGGTACACAAACACACATCAAACTAAAATTACAGTTGGTGTCTCAACAATTGTTAGGGAAAATAAACGTATGGTTTGTTCAAAATCTTTGTGGTACACACATTTAGACTACGGGATTGAGTTCACTCCAAGCCAATCTCTACTGTCATCTATACGATAGAGAGCCAACGACTGGCTTTTCTTTAGGGTGTATATCAGTTGTTTAAAGTTATTCCTTATAGGTTTTTCCTTAGTCTTTCTGAAAAGCGGATATATGATATGGGCACTTTATTCATGTTTTAAGATAAGTAGGATAAATACATTTTAAATTACGTATTCTGTAATGGCTGATGGAAGTTAAAACACCTCATTTTAACAAAAGGTAAAAACAGCCAAGAACTCAACTACACTTAAATTGAATGTGAAATTATTATACCTTTTGTTAGAATAACAAGGGCTTTCATTAAATAAATTACAACCAAGCACAGGGGTAGGTAGAGTAGAATACAAATATAACACCACAGTGTAATTTGTGCTGTCTTTAGAGAGAGTGACTGACAACTCCTAAATTCTCAGCCATGGTGAAATAATATCAAATCAAGAGAAACTAACAAAAAGTATGGCCTGCTTGTTTTTAGTGGTATTTCCCAGTGGGTGAAATCTTTTTACCATTGTGCAAAAACAAGTAGCAGAAACTGTGCTGTTGGTGGTGATGGTGCAATGGTTAAGACTGTGCCTTTGGCGTGAGAGACCCGGGTTCAATCCCCCACTGTGACCCATCCACCATTGTGTCCCTGAGCAAGACACTTAACCCCTCGTTGC
>JAPMOB010199030.1:0-27975 GCA_029875015.1 Lepomis gibbosus
CTCTCTCTCTCTCTCTCTCTCTCTCTCACACACACACACATACAGTGTGTTGGATTTGATCTAACATGAACACGACCGACGTGACGTGTCAGTATTAACGAAGCAAAATAAATTGTGCATCACCAAAAATAGGCCGCACAGTTACACGAGATGAAATAACAGTATCAGTTTGTGAAAGGTGGGTTTGAGTGTAATTTGCTTTTCAAAATAAGGTGTACAAACATTTACTTTTAGACATATTTCTATGGTGTATTTGAATTTCTAAGTCTTTCTAGTAAAAACAAAATATGAACCACTCACCACAGCAGCATGAGCTGTACGACATCTGGCTTAAATCAAATCGTGCGTAAAGCACTTATCTGAACGTAAACACGAAGGTGAACTAAAGTGTAAAACTGCCTTTGGACACAACCAGGACAGATTAAGGGTAAAGGTAGAAAACACTGAGGGAGGGTAACTTCAGTAAGTGTTTAAAGAACACAACAGGTTAAACTGGTGAATAAAGTAACATACATCTAGAGGTGCAGCTGTGTTGCAGTAGAGAAGGAGAGGCGTCTCATTTTATGGGCCTAAAAGTGTTCAAATTTAACCCCACTGATTTTGAAATGACTGAAATCAGCTGATACGATAATCAGGATGTACATTCTTAATTGTGGACATCTGAGACAGAGGACACACAAACACCTGAGCATCAGTATTAGTAGCTATGTGTCACTCACACTGGGGACTTTTTGAAATGGCTGATTTTGTCCCCGTCACGTTTTAACACAAAGTGACGTCCTTGATTTGTTTTAACATCTTTGGCGGCCAAACTGATCAACCAACACGTTCTCGCTCCCGACACATCACATATTGACGCTTGGTCAAGTCCCTTTGGTGTCGCTTTTTAACGCCCTGGGTCCCCCCCCTTTAGCGTCAACAAATATCCGATGTCCGGTTAGACTTTCAAAATAAAATGCTAGCGTTTTGAAACAAGACGTTATTAAAGTCGTGAAACGTTGCAGTTTGGTTGGGTTTAGGCACAAAAAGTACTTGGTCAAAGTTTGGAAAAAGTCAAAGTTTGGGTTAAAATAAGTTCGGACGTCACTTAACACGAAAGTTACTTATGCAATTTACGTAACTCGCATAACTTAAATAAAAATGTTAATGTTTTGTTTCACACAAGACTCGAACCCCAGTCTCCTGGTTCAAAGTCAGGGCTCTGGCCCTCCCTCCGTCCCTCAGTCTGTTCTGTATGATATATCTACCTTTATGCTACAGGCCTTCCCCCCCGCTGTGTTCAACTCTGACGATACAGGGATCCCCAGTGCATTACAAACTGACGCCGACGGGTCTTGACCATGCGTCCAAATGTGACGAGTCGGGGAGTGAGATCTGGTTGGATTAACGGGACACCTGGGTGGTAGTTCTTCATTAACACGTTTTCTTTATACTGGCTGACGTGATATAAATGTAGTTTTTACCTGAACACACACGAGGTGACTGGAGATCACCATGAGGATCTTCTCATGTTGATGTGTTTCTGAAGGATCCGTCTAGTTCCTGGACCTTCACACAACCTTTACCTTGTGCTTGTCGGGCGTATTGTCTCATGTTCGACCCATTAAACGACTGATGAATGACTCGTTGCTCATGTTCTGCCTGTTATTAATGAGCTGTGGAGTTGACACCTTAACCTCAGCCTCATTCTAATTCATTGTTGCCGTTTTTCTCATTGTGTGTAATTAATCACAGGTTATTAACCGATCGCCTAAGTGACCTCATGTCTGTTAAAAACAGTATTTTATTTTCCCAAAGTGACCAAACGCCTGCATTTTTATTAACTGGTGCTGTTTTGACTGATGTCCACTAACCTGTCTTTCTCTTCACAGTCTGCTACCCATATTGCATTCAATTAACCACTGCTGCGCCAACTAGTGGTGAGTGCTGCTAACACCCTGCTAACCTATGTCTGTATACGTTTGCCTGTGCTGAAAGAGCTGTGACGCATGGATGAGAAAGTGCAAAACTCTCTTTAAATGTCATTTTTTCTGCACGTTTTGTGACTGAATTATTATTTTTAAGCTTGTGTTGTAGGTATTGTAGTTTTTAAACTCCATGATACAGATGTTCTGATGTGCATCGAGCAGCCTCCACTCGATTGGTGTTCATTGTGTGTGCTGTCAGTCATCCTGCTGCACACATGTGGACGCCACCAGTGAAATGGTTTTTCACGACATCTCCAGCGAGCTGTCAGTCAGATAAAGCCTTCCTGTCAAAGTGATGCAGGCCGTCCTTGAACTTGTCGTGCAACATTGTGACCCTGACCCAGGTGACAGGCTGAGGTCACCAGATTATATAAACACAACAACTGGACCGCATCAGCAGATATGAATAGAAGGTACGACAGGTCGTTGCTCTCCACGTAGAGAAGCCAAGAGTTAATAGAGTTTGATGAAACCAGCGCTGATTATCTCTATTAAATCTGAATGAGATGGATTATTTATTTATTATTTATAATATTTTTATATTAAGTTAGAGATGTTAGACTCCAAAAGAGATTTTTTAGACAAATGTTTAAACAATTCAGAACCAAATGGATCCAGTCATCACCAACCAACCAATAATGAAAGTAGCCTATCGAAACGATCAAAACCAATGTGGCAGCCAATGAGTGACATCTGCACTGGTGTGTTCACTGTCACTTCAGCTGGTCCGTGCCTGTAAAATACCCAGTGTGTCGGTGGACAATAGAAAACATCTCTCTCTCTGTTTCTCTGCGAAATGCTATAATAGGGCGGTGATGGTGCAGTGGATTAGACACATGCCTTTAGTGTGAGATACCTGGGTTCAATTCCCCACTGTGACACATCCACCATTGTGTCCCTGAGCAACACACTTAACCCCTCGTTGCTCCAGAGGCGTGCGACCTCTGTAAATAGCAATTGTGAGTCGCTTTGAATAAAAGCGTCAGCTAAATGAATAAACGTAAAACAGATCTCCAAATGTGTGTTTATTTGTACCTTGTCTTTTTCTACACGTCAGCCGCAAATGTAAATGTAACTGCGTTACTGTTGTAACACTCCCAACACTGCTGACAGGTCGGAGATCCGATCAGGCACATTCAAGATAACGAGAACTCATTGTAATTCCAGGTGTAAATCCAAAGACCCTGAGATCAGATGTGATTATCAGAATCAAGATCGGGATACTTGTCGTGGTTAGTGGTGTGGAGGTAAAACATTTCTTTAGTTTCTTTTTCCTTTCAGTATCAGTATGATTATTCAGCCTGTGATGGCGGCCACCTGGACAGCTGAGACAGACTGTAGAAGTTTATATATTTAGCTCATTTGGGAGTTTTGATTTTATCGCGTCAGTGAAGTGATTCAGTGGCTTTTGGACCAAAAATTTGGACCAAATGAGCCAAAGTTAAATTTTCACTTATATATACGAGGAGTCTGCTGTGACTCAGACAGACTGAAGTGTTTTCAGCAGGTTTAGATAAAAGTAAACAAAAAAATCAAACGCCCAGAGCTCCGCGGGCAGCAGCGTGTTGTGTTCATGGTCTGCAGCAGCTTAGAGATTCACAGTTCTGTTTGAGTGCTTCATCAAAGAGGCCCTGCTGAAGACCACCGACACACAGCCTGAACACATGCAAACACACACGGACACATACCTCTGCCCTAACTCCATCCAGGCAGTTCAAAGGGCTGAAAGGCGGCCTTGATCTGGTCTCTGTATAACTAAGTAAAATGTTTCATTCCTGAAACGCTAAGATCAGCAGACTGTGAATCATATCTAGGCTTTGGTCTGCAGCCCTCTCCTGAAATAAGTGGTCAAACAATCAAAGAAGTAAAAGACTTTTCACAAACTGGCAACCCAAAGGTTGTTCTCAGTCATGACTCATAACTGAAAGTATTCTCAGATTCCAGCTTCTCCAATGTGACGATTTGCTGCGTTTGTGATTTCATTGTAAACTGAATGTCTTTGGTTTTTGGACTGTTGTTTAGACGTCACCGTAAGCGTCCGGGTCTTGTGAAGGACCATTTTCACTATTTTCTGGCCTGAACAAGCAACATATTTGACAAGCAGCAGAAATAGTGGCGCACGTGGCCCTCCAGACACGCACGGCTGCATTTATTACAGAATTAGTAATAAATAAAGATGAGATGAGCTTAATTGATGCCAGAGGGGGAGCTGGGTAAATTGCAGCAGCTGGAAACAGAAACAGAAGATTAGCTTGTAAAACAAAACGGTGACATATTGACTCTACAGTCACAGATTTCTGCCGCTCAGAGATGAAATGATCTGATGTCACCAACAGTTCGCAGGTTTTTGTGCAAAGAGTTTGGGTGTAGAAGGTTCAAATACGGGTCACAGATACAAGATAAGTTCACAATCACATTTAGATGAATACACATAAACACCATGTCCACAAAGAGAGCGTGTGAAAGCGGAAACAGGGACGTGCTGTGGAGAAACAAACACTTTGGAGATTGTCTGAGTGAAATGTTGTGTTTTAGCCTTTGAGCCCCGTTTACATGGAGGTTTAAAGAGCTCCAGGGATGATCAGAGCCGATAGGTAAGGGCATACGTGAAGCTGTTTTGACAGGCAATTTTACAGCCTCAGAGCCCACAAACTTTGACATTTTCCATTCTTCCATAATGGAAGTTTCATGGCTGCTGCTGCTGCTGCTGCTGGCTGATGGAGTATTGCTTTTCTCTCTCTCATGGCTTTGAGGCTTATTTCCTTTACTATGTTTAATGAAATCCAGTTATGTTCCTATATGCTGCTTGGCCAAAGTCCTGGAGACACATTTTTTATAACAGGCCTTAATGATCACATTGGGTCTTTGCTGAGCTGTGAGCAAGACGCGTATGGCAAAGTAGATATTTAAAAAGAAAAACCATAATGAATGTGGAAAACTGCGAACAAAGAGGGATGCAAAAAAGACAATAAAAATAGTTGGAATAGTTTGCAGCCATAGGATTTACATAAGATGTAGCTTATGGCTCAAACAAAGCAGCCTTGTATACACTTTATATACACATGTATGCAACATTAAATATGTTAAAGTATCTAATAGTGTTGTAGTCGAGACCGGCCAAACCGAGACCAAGTCAAGACCAAGACCAGAGTTTATCGAGACCGAGACAAGACCATGACTTTAAATGTCAAATCATTATTTCTTTCAAATTTTAAATCCACAGTTAACCATTCGTGTTTAACTTTCCTTTATGGTCAGAACAAAACTTGATGCCAAACAGTCACAAATCTGAGGCAGAACATTCATTACGACACAATCTTTCAGCGTTCAGTCCCTTTTCCTCTACAAAATGAATATCTTAAAAGAAAAATTAGGTGCTAATTCATTTATTCATAAATCAAACATTTATTAAACAGTTGGAGTGTGTGGAAAGGGGGCGGGGAGGGGTGACAGTTGTTAACGGTAACAACACATTTTTAATTAGGGTTATTGGTCGCATTCGAAGTGATAAGTTTTACATCCAATCAAAGTTTGGAAGTTAACAAATAGATCAGACGATGCAAAAGAAATTAATTGATGTTCCCAAAGTTATGGTCTCGACTAGTCTTGAAATAAAATCCCGAGTCCTCAATGTACGAGACCGAGACAAGACCGAGTACAAATGCCAATGAGCATCAAAACGTGGTCTTAAGACCGGTCTCGAGACCAAGTCCAGTCTCAAGTACAACAACACTAGAATCTAATGTTGTCTCTAAATCCCCAAATTTCCTTCAAGTGACAACTCTGGTACAAACTGAGACCGGAGGCCGGGTTTCTCATTCTGCTTCCTGTCGAATGGTGTAGGCAAAATACCAGAGGAAGGTTCAAATTAAGGGCAACTGGACCTGGTTGATACTTCCAAGAGTCTTCTTCAGTTCTGGCTGTCTGGCAGGAAGACCCAACTATGTACCCTCTGTGGGGTCGTTATCAAAGTGACACCGCTGGTTCGTCCTGACTTTTGTAACGTCAGTCGTTGTGGTCGTCGGAGTCACGTGAGACCAAGTCTAAATGGTTGGTATTGTCACATGAGCGTTTGTCTCCTGTCAAGAGATGAAAGGACAGCAGAGTAAGTGGGGAAAACTGACGTCTCAGCCTACGTTGATGTTAGCAAGACTGAATAATCAGCACCCTTTTAATAATCTTTCTGGGTGACGCTGTATGACTATGTGAAGTCCTGTCAGCACTTGGTTACAGTTAGGAGTCGATGGCGTTCATGGTTCAAAGAAACCAACACTGAGTGTCGCGTGTTGCTCTGTGATGACTTCACCTGCCTTCCTTCTTTGTTCCTGACAAACAAGAGTCATAATTACACAGCTGCTACACGGCTTTATCACCTTTGGGACATTTGTTGAAATGACTGATGGAGGACTGTCTCTTCAAGTTTCATATGACTGTTTCAGAAACGATTCATGTTTTAGTATCTGACACCTCTGTGGTTAAGGGTTGGTCAGGTTCAGGCACTAAAACGTATTGTTTAAAGCAGTTTACTTTCTCCATCGCTGCAAAACCCAGCTTCAGGGTATGGAAACAATTATGGTCAAGGGTAAAAGAAAACAAGAAAACAATGTTGATTGCGTGCAAAACTCCAATATTCACTCTAAAATTAGTCTTCATCAGAATGAATTTCTGCTCAAATTAAAAATGAAATCCTGTTCATCCCTGGTTTTGCAGTAGTTAACAGGACATCCAGGCTCTGCAGTAAACGATTTCCCCTCATCCCGACACCACAGCTTCCAAGTACATTTCACACTCCCTCTTCTTTCCGCACAGCGAGGTGTGCTTGATTTTGTTTACCTTGAAAATGTTGTTTCCCTTTTATGAGGCTACAAAAGCACTCTGGACCATTTGAAGCCATTTTTATATTCCTGTTTGCTCTTGGTCTGGTAATGAGGCTGCTGTTGATGGAGAGAAAGAGCTGTCGCCAGACGCCAGCCGAGCTCTGTGAGTGCGTTAAGGACGGGGAAAGAGGGCTGTGTAAGCTTAAATGTGTATATTCATCTTATTGATGCCCGAGGGGAAAGATATGTTTGTGATGGAGCCTGTCAGCCTCTGATCCTCCTTTAAAGGATAATTTGTTTTTCTGACAGCTCTGCTCTCGGTAGTTCTTTATCAGTAATAAAAAAAAACTGTGAGATTTGGGAACATGTGAGCAGACAGGTGATCAGACAGGCTGGAAACCTGAAGCTAAAACAGAGGTGAACAATAAAATTAACTCTGTCCTTTTGAACAACAAAGCGTTTTAAAGTGCTTTACATAAAACACACAAGCAGCATAGGGAAGTATGAAAAAAAAATTAAGTATAATTTACAGGGAAGGATTCAAATGGAAAATAAGAACATGTGAGCTTACCTGGTGCTCACCCATTATTCAAATGGGTTACGAAAAATCAGGCTTTTAACCTTCCATTCATAAGCGGAGTTAGCGTGGGTGCGTCCGCCCCAGGGCCCCGGATGGTAGGGGGCCACGTACGTGGGCCGTACAGTTTAGTTCCGTTGATGTGAACGCAGACGAACAATAACGCTGCATGCGTGTGTGCCGGCAAAGTTCAGCAGCTCAAATGAAACCACCACACGGACGACAATCATCAACAAAAAACTCTTTATTCTAAGGAGACACGTTTTAATAAACATAAATCATGAAGTTACATTTCTATTTCAAACTAATGGCAAAATTATTTTTATTTATTTATTTTTATATTTTTGTGCTCCTGCTACATTCTTCCAGCTCTCTGTGGCTCGTTTTTATTCATCGTCTTAACAGGTGCGTCTAGCAACTACCACAGGGAGCATTTCAAAATAAAAGCTTCTACATTTGCTGCCAGAGCCGATTCTAGCAGCAGAGAAGCAGACGGACTCAGTGTACTTTAGGAGGGAGTCCGGGGTCATGTAAACTTTTTAAATTACTTTGTAGCAGGTGGCTATGCGATGAAGCTCCGCCCCCATGTTGCTGAGAATCTAGCTCCGCCCCCGCTTCCTTTGTTTTGCTATTTCTGATGTCCCATCTCTCACACCAGTCAAGCCTCGTCCGATAATTATTTCCTCTTATTCACGATCGTCACTGTGAATCCAGACAGCTGGGCCGCAATCTTAAAAAACTACTTTTGCTATAAACTAGAGATACCACTCTGCAAGACATTGGCTGACTCCTTATGAGAGAGGAGAAACCAGCTGAGGAGAGTTTACAGTCCAAGTCCTGCTTCAGCTTTGACTTGCTTACTGCAGTTGTGTTTGTACTCACAGAGTACATAATTATTCATAACTTTAAGCCCTGACATCTAAGACTGAAATGAGCCTTTCAAAACGTAAAAACTGAACTTAGCTCGAACTTGGGAAACTTGGGAAAGGTTTTCAGCTCTGCACAGACGGCTGAAACTTGTGGATATTCAGTAAATGTTTAGCTCTGCTGTAAATATTTTTGTTGTGTTTTTAAAGGTTAACTTCATTCAAACCACAAGAGAAAAGAAAAAAGGAATTTCAGTAGAAAGTAGCTCCAATGAAAACTATTAGCCCACATTGTGTTGGCATGTTGTCATGGTGCATGTGGGCTGTAATGAACTCTGCTTAGCCTCGGCAGCATCCATTACACTCATGGAGCGCACAGCCTCCCTTACTTTAAGGTACCCTGTGGAGCTTTTTTTCCTTCTTGCACACGTAACATAAAAGTAATGTTTACATTCAGCAGGGACCCACTCTGAAAAACATTGCTCCATATTGCTACTAGTGGTCAAAAGCTCCACAGGGTCCCTTTAATTCGTCCATGACCCTGCCAGGCAAAGAGAGAATCCTAATCCTGGTCTGTCTTTGCCAGTTCAGAACCAGATATTTTCCCACTTAAATCCGTCCATGCGCTGTGTTTGGGGACAGCAAATGGAAAAGCTTAATGCGCTGGGTATTGGTTAAAATCCCACAGTGTTATTGCAAGTGTTAACTGTTAGTTTCTATGAAAAAATGCTGTGGAATATTATTAAACTCTAACAGCTTCTCTACCCTGCGAATAATAAACATGTTTTTCCAGTAATGACAGTGAATTATCGCCCGCTGCCTGGTGTTGAGTCATTAGATTAATTATAGTTTATCGGCGTATCAACACAGTGACACCCTGATAAAGACACACAGAGGAAACAGGCTGGCTGGAAAATACATGTTTTTATTTACACTGAAAGGGAATGTGTTTCTCATTATTTATTTTTTCTGCCGTTTGCATTCTGAACACTTGAGTCTTTGCTCCGACACGTTTCTCATCTTATTAATTACTCTGAGTTCTCAAATAGGCTTAATGTGAGTGGATGTTTAGCCATTTTAGCACAAGAAATAAAGAGTAAAACACGGCCATGTGTGCCTCTCTTCTTGCAGATAAAAATACACATTTTGCCAGTATGACAGTTATTTTGCTCTGCTACCTGGAGCTGAATGATTAGGCTAATTATAGCTCATTATTATTGATAGTTTGCTTTGTCTACGTCCATCCTGGCCAACACCTTGTCCTGTTAAAGAGCTCAGTAAAGCAGCACAAAGGCAGCATTCACTTTCCCTAATCACAACATGCTGCTCGCAGGAAGATAGCCGAGGACAAGAGCAGAATGGAGAGAACAAGAAATGAGAGAGGAAGAGAAAAGAAAAGAGGGGAAGGGATATGAAGAGAGAGAGAGAGAGAGGAAGTGACAGAACAGAAGTGGGGTAAGAAAAAGAGGGAACGAGGGAAAGAGGAAGATAATGAAGGAGAGGTTGAAGGTGTACGTGAGGAGGAGTGGAGGACCGGAGAGGATGAAGGGGACCCGGCGATAAGACATAAACCTTTAACATACACTGTTGACCTATCATCTTGGCATTTTGTTGATCTTTCAGGAAACTGAGAAGGAGAGTCCATAACAGAAGAAGGTAGCAGGCAATCATACCAATGCATCTCTTGTTCCTATTTCCTGAAAAATATTGTGTAGTTAGCAACTAAGCTAGCTAGCTTGTTAAGTGGCAGGTAGTAAGCTTGGCCTGTGGGCTGTTGTGGCCGGTTATAATATGCCGTTATTTGGTATCCCCACTAGATTTTCCACAAGTATTCATTGCCTCTGTTGAATCGGTTGGTTAAGGTTATGGGTACAGTTCAGGTTAGCCAATCAGAGGCAGAGTAGGGGGCAAAAAAGAGTGGTTGAAAATCTGGTGGGAAAATAAATAATGCACAAGTTAATGGTTTGTCCATCAGCAGCACTAATCATCCAGCACCGCCTAATTCATGAGGAGCATGCAAGAAATAACGAGGTGAGGGTGGAAGAAAGGCAAGAAGAAATGAGAGCGAGCGGTTTTTGAAAGAGAGAAAGGAGAGTAGAGATGGAGGGAAAGGTGGATGGTGACGGGGCACAATCCTCAGCCCTTCTCACCTCTTTTGAACCGCATGCCAAACACGATTACTGAATTCCTGCTTTTTCACGGCTGATCACTGCGGTGATTTGCTGACATTCACTTGAACACATTCCTTCTGTTACAGTGTGCGTTTGTGACTCAACAAAGTCTCTGCTTTCTCTGCCTGCCCGTTCTCCCACTCCCTCTGTAGGCCTGTGAATATACAGTGTGTGTGGGACGGAGCCAGGCTCCGGATTACATTTCAAATGGCCAAAGTACTTGACGAGTGCTTGGTTTTTTGGCTGCTTTAAGCGCACAGTTGGTTAGACGTACTGTCCCTGAAATAAAACATCAGGAATTTGATCCGTGAAAGCAGCCAATCTGTGTCCTGCCACAACAACCCACACAGTCTGATTGATTGGAAATCTGCATGCAATCAAAAAACAGTGTGAGAAAGTTTCTTAAAATGCAGAATGTCAGGGATTCAGCAAACATTTTGACAAACAAATGATCACACTGTTTATCCAGGGTGTACCCCAGCTCTTGCCCAATGCACGCAATATCATTTTTGGTACCATATAGTGACCTGAACAAAAAAACATGGCCGCTTCATGTACATTATAAGGCCTCTAAGGATTTCACCAAACGTACGCAATGTGATTGCGATATGTGACAAATCAAACACAGTATGGCTGTAGTGCTAATGTGAAATCATGCCAATTTCAATCAGGTTCTTCTCTTGCTGTTATCCATTTTTAGCCATGCTAGTAGAATGGGATGGCAATGCAACTCGGTCTGTTGGTCCACCACTGTGGTCCAGACTGAAATATCTGAGCAACTATTTGAAGGATTATTATTATTATGAAGGAGCAGCTATTTGAATGGCAATTGGTTCAGGTAGTCATGACCCTTAGAGGATAAAACCTACTGACTCTGGTGAGCCGCTGACCTTTCCTTTAGCCCCACCAAAAGGTCAAAGTTACCTGGTGAAATAGCTCAGGTCTCAAAGATGGATTGGCACAAAATTCTATACACATGGTTCCTACTGTCTAGCAGTCTAGTAACTAGTGGTTAATTGTTTCGCTAGGGACACATTGGTAGATATCAGGGTGGGAATCGAACCCAGATCTCCAACACCAAAGGCATGTGTCTCATCCAATGTTACCTGTTGCTGATTGGCTGGCCATGTTTCCATCTAATTGTCAAGTGACGTTTTATCACAAAAAAGAAAGCTAAAAGAGAATGCGAGGTCTTTAGAAATGTGTTCTCAGTAGGCAAGGTCCTACCAGCCATGTTTCCGCGTGTTATGGGAATATCTGGGAAGACGGCGACACGGAAACAGTTGATCGGGCATGTGAAGTAAATGTTTGCTAAGTAAGAAATTATTTCGCAAAGGTGTTTCCATCTCCATCTTAGCCCATTAACTCTTTTTAGAAAAAGACAAAAAACACGGAATTTAGAGGAGTTTTTGCCGTTTTCAACAACATTTTTTAACACAATACTTCAAAATGTGCATAAAAAACACTGGCTAATATGCTGGAGGATTTGCTCTGAGCAGCTTTTTGTTTGTGTTCCATTTACAGACCCAGAGTTGTGTGGGAAAACCAGATTTTTTTTCACAGCACACATAAAAACAAACAGCTAGCGACCAATGAGGAAATATTCACTGAATTTAACAAAAAGTGTCTTGGATTAGAAAAATAATCATTAGTCAAAATAATCAACTGACCTCAAATATTCAATCTAATTGTGTGTGCTGCAGCATCACCCCCCACAACTGTGAAATGAACATCAGTGCATTAAAAAGACTGAGTGTGAATACGTGACATATCTTGCTAACATGTCCCAAAATTAAAACCACGTCCCCTAATTATTTTTAACTGATTAACCTTTTTGTCTTTTAATCTTCCCTCCCCTCCCCAAAGGTGTCTCCCAATCCATCAACACACCACTCCCACTCACTGTCAGCTGTGACCCCTCTGGATTGGGCTGCCCAGGTAGGAAAAACAAACACATCTGCATGCTGAATAATATCGCAACGAGGGCTGAAGCCTCGTGTGCTTCTTACGACCACACTGAGAGACATTTGGGTTAAATCATATTTAGTTTGAACATATTTTACACTGAAATACTAATTTAAATGGAGTTGAAACAATATTCCATGTAAGCTAGTTGTCTACAGTAACTTTCACACATGTTTTAATGTACATTTTCTGTCTTTTAACTCTGTGTATATACCAATCGTATAAACTTAGTAAGAAGTCATATGACAGGTAATCAGGCAAATACACCTGTTCCTTTGAACCAAATCAAGCGTGTTTGCTGGTACCTTTCAAACAAATCTAGTCCCTTTTGATATGCAAACCACCACATCGTACACACTGGGAACACTGGGTTGGTAGAAACTTCTTTTTTATTTTTTGTTTTAGTGCTGAGGTTTCCCTCCTCAGATGTATACCTCATCCATCTGCCACCAGTCCTGTGGACTGATTTCTTGACCAAAACTCAGTTGTCTGTTAACCATACCTTCCATTTCTTGCAACTTCCAGCAGGTTTGTTGTTGAGTTTAGTTCATCGCTTGCTCAACAGGGATTGTTTCAAATATGCTGTAAGTCTTCTACAACCCTGGCTCTCAAGCTTTTTCACGTGAAGGACCCCCAAAGTGAGACAAATTAGACAACGAAACAAAATTAGACCCTACATTTGACATGATTTCGTCCGAGGGTCGCTCCTCTGATGGATTTTTGTTTTTAGATGTTTTGTTACAAAAAGTGGATGAAACCCGTAACCAAACTAGTCATACATTCTGTCATTGTGTTACTTATGAATGGAATTATAGTGAAAATAAATTGCTCCCCTTTTTGCTGGGGACCCCGTGGAACCCTCTCAAGGACCCCTGGAGGTCCCCTGACCCCACTTTGAGAACCACTGTTCTACGATACAGCTGCATCAACACAGTCCATAGTAGCTAAGCTCATTTCACGTCCATGAATTCTTTTATTAACCTCTGGGCCATGCTTAATCTTTCAAGAAGTTTTCAACATAAAACTTTTTATCCAAAGCACCTTTTGGTACCACGAGTGCACATATTGTTATCATAGGAGACCCTCGTGGGACAGGAACCCTGGCAGGGTTCATATCTTGAATTATTCACTAAAGTAAAGAATGAAACCCCTAACCCACTGCCAAGAATGATGTATATAACTGATGTTTTCCTCCATGACTACATACATATTTAATACAGATGAACCCAGTGGGAATCAAACTCTCAACCTTGGCAGCATCAGCTCCTCACACTTGCCATTCAGCTTCACAGGATGATGGATTTTCCTTTCTTAAGAAAATTCCAGTGTCCCCAAGGTTTCCCAACCCTGCTTAACCCTAACTTCTCGTCTTGTCAAGAGAAACTCTCAAACTCCCACAGAACCTCCACGTTTCCCAAAGCCCCAAACATGTTCTGGCTTCCAAACCGTCCCAGAGATTTAATGTCTCAGTTTGAAGAGAAAAGGAGACGAAAAAGGCAAAATGTAAGGAGATGAGAGACAAGATTGAAAAGAGAAGACAAAAAAAGGAAAGGTGAGGAGATCAGAGGAGAGTGGGCGATAGAATAAAAGGATAAAACACTGGAGGAAGGAAGATAATGAAGTCAGTTGACTTAAGAAATGGGAGCAATGCGTCTCAGAGATGTGATGTGTTTGTCTGCTGTGATTTTTCATTTCTTCAGTGGAGCAGAAGCTTGTGTGACCTTTAAGCCGCATGCTTCCCGTACATCTGCTTCCATTGCCCTTTGTCACAATTGTTTTTTAATCGATACCCCAGCTTTTCCACCTCCGCCAAGCTCAAAACCTTTGTGTGGTCATCTCGACTTTTATTTGGATTTCTGGCGTTTCCCCTGAGGTTTCTTCATGTGCAAATTGAAAATGATCATTAAAACAGGATGGCAAAGAACTTGGAACTTTCTTATCCGTGTCAAGGTTCTAAGGCCACTGGGTGTCATCTGTTGTACAGATTGCAAAACTCTTTGATTTGATTGATGATTTCGGGCTGTATAAATGAAGTTGACTTGGCTTGAGAAGAGAAGAAGTCAAACAAAAACAGGGATCTCAGTCAAGTTGAAATGAGCAAATTGTTGAAAAGGAAACAGATGCTTCACTGTGCGTGTTCTTACCTAACCCGTCCTCACAAGTTCAAATGTCTGCAGACGAGGGGAAAAGTGGACAAAGTTTGCGATTCTCTCCAAACAATGTGGAAAAGAATCTCTCGCTCTGTTAATGGCATTGTACTTTAATGGTCCCTGTGTGTCCTGAGAGGAACATATGTGAAGGAACCAGAAAATGTTTTAAAGAAATCCACCCCAGGGTGCTGTACAGCTGCAGGATTGAGCCCCTTACTTCCCAGCCAAAGCCATTAGAGCTGGAATACTGTCCATGGAATACACATGATGGTTTAAAGAAAATCTCACTCTAGCCAATCTTTGCTCCAGGAGGTCACGTGATCTGGAACTTAAACTTGAACAGTAGCTGGAGGCCGGCTGACGACGTGACCCATCCCGGCTCCCTAAATGTCAGTTCTCACACTATCCTGTGCTATGGAGGCCTCAGAGAGACATTTTTCCAAAGGTCAGTTTTTTGTGGGATTGTGCTCACGAGAGGAAAGCAGCCGAACCAATTAAGCTACAGTTTGTGTTCCAGAATATCAACGACTACGGCAGCCAAGGAAGGTCAGCAGGCCATGGGAGAGCACTCACAGGGTTATACACCAAGTCCTTGAACTAGATTGTTCTACAGAGTGCGAGGTCATCTAAAGACCAGCACTCCAGGAGATGGGTAGGAAGTCAGTGGCAGGTCTTTTGATTGAATGCCAGGCTTTGTAGTTCCTGGGCCACCAGGACACCTGAATATCAGAGAGAACAGATGTTGTTCAGCAAAGGTCAAGGTTGAACCCTTCAGGAAAATGCAGTTCTCTTTGAGTAGGAAGCTGTTAGTGGATGAACTCAAACACAACCCTGAGAAAGATGATCGAATTTTGTTGGAATGTAAATGGAGGTCATTTCTGGGAGAAATTGGTACGACTCCTATATGTCAATAAACATTTCCTTTTTTTTTCTCCTGGAACAGGCAGTTTGTGGGAGCATTATTTATCAGTTGCTCCCCCGGCCTGCTCTCTCTCCCTTCAAAATAAAGACCAAATAACAGCAGTATATTAGTCTCAAATAACACGTTTGATAGTGGATATCATGTTTAGAAATCCCACTGATGGGCAGTTGAGATTGTCTTGTTCGCATTTCATCACCTCAGAAAGTTGGTGAAGCAGTGTGGAGTACCAGTTTAATTCTTGCCTTAACACTTAACAGGTCTAACTACAAAAATCACCTCAAGACTGTTCTCCATTTACAATTATTAGCCTCTGGCAGCACATGTGGGTCAATACTTTGTATTCATTCTGGCATAAATAGATGCTTCTATCAATGCTTCTACCTTTTACCGAATGTAGCAGGTTATAAATAAATATACCCAGTAACAATACGCCCAACTCTGGAATCACTTTGATTGCTGCGCTCTTGTCCACAATGACCTTACTGAAGGATGAGCAACAGTATGTCATTCCTCATAACCTGTTATGCATCTAAGCACAAGCTTAAAGGTCCCGTCATAAAACCTTTGGACATTGGAACGGAAATATAGAAGTCAGGCCATCCAAAGGTGTTCAGACCGAAGGCAATGCAAAGTTTAGAGCCATGGGATTCTCAGTAGTCCAGGCCATAGAGGTCCTAAACAGACATTTTGCCTATCACCCGAAAAGCTTGAGACACCATCCCCCCATGTGTTGTTGATCAGCTCCAGTCCTGTTTAATTCCGCAGCACTGTGGGCATTTTGTTTGAAGTCCTCTGTATTTATCTTTAATGATGAATTTTTGCATCTGGGAAACAACAGCGAAAATACTGAAAGCAGAAACCTGCAGCTACGTATTTCTGCTGTATAACCCTACTTTGCACTGTTAGAGGTTCTACACTTCCCAACCATTCATCATCTCCTGCATCTTTTTCTCTCCCTCACTCTCTCTCTCTCATCCCAACTCCTTGTCACTACCGCCAGCCACTTCCTCTCCCACCACTTCCTCCACTGACTCCACTAACACCATCAATGCTACTAATGCCAGCACCTACGGTAAGCAACCCTCATCCTCGCCCTCCTCCTTCTCATGCTGCCTTGTCCTAATATCCAGTCTCCTTCTTCTTCATCCATACCTTCTTATTCCGTTCTTCCCAATTTCCCCTCCTTCTCCACTTCTTATTCCTCCCCCTACTCTACTTTTTAACCCTCTCTGTTTGTGTTTTTCAGCTGCTGTGCTGATTGTCTTATGGTTTATCTCTTGATTTTTTTTCATAGCATCTAAAGTCAAAATGGTCCATTTATTCCCCTTCTCTTCTGCCTCATCTGTAAATTGAGGAGAAACTTTGGGGCTCGTCTGAGATACAAAAGGGAGACTCCTTTTCCAAGAAGTCATTTGCAGTTCATTACCAAAAAACAATTAGCCCTAATGGGTTTTTTGAACAGGCTCCTCTCATAAAAATCAGAACCCTCTTAAGTTCGACCTTTCAATGACCCAAGAGAAGTTGCTTGGAGCTATTTTACTTTTCATGTTCCTCTGAAAAGCAAAAGCCTCTATTATTCATTTGTTCAGTCTATTATTCATCATCTACCTGGGAGGAGAATCAGCTAATTCTGTCCTGATGAATGTGTTTGACTCAGGAGGACTGAGACTAGATAAATATTATCTACCACTCCATTAAAAAAATTAGTTCATCCGAATCTTTTCATTACTTGATTAACCTTTGTCTTTCTTTTTCCATCTGAGAAGTTTTAGTGGTGACTGAATGTTCCCAGGAATGTATGAAAATCAGCTCTTCTTCTTTGATTAGTGTAATATGGATTTCTAACAAAGACTGTGCCGTTCATGGTGGAATTTCTAATCTGTAGCTCAACCGAAATAGGAAATACCCTTAAAACAAAGTTTAGCCAAAGTTATGCTTGTAGGGAGCAAGAGTTAGGCGTTCCTGATCTGCACATGGGAGAATTTAAACCATTTTATGTGTGGTTCCTCTCGTTCTTCTGTTTCCTTTAATTTGTCATCTCCAGTTCTCTCTACCATCACTCCATCTACATCTACATCCATCATATCTACCACTAGCATGCCACTAACCCCAACCATCAGCACCACCACCACCACCACCAGCACAACCAGCTCCTCCTCCTCTGGTAAGGCTCCATCTGCTTCGCTTGTTGTTTACCATGAGCATCGTTAGACTTCCCTTTCAAATAGCACAAAGTAATTACTGAATGTTTCCCACCTAAATTTGATATATTCAGGGTACAATATCATACTTAAGGCCAGAAACAGTAGTGTTGTGGATCCAAGGCCTGAAAAGTGTCTGTATATATTTCTGAACATCATGACAGCAAATTTTTCCATGTTATTCTGACATTTCAGACAGACGTAGACAAAAGCAGCCTCTCATTTTCTGTCAAATTGAGTGTGCCAAAAAACAGTAAACGTCTAACCAAACTGA
Source organism: Lepomis gibbosus (assembly GCA_029875015.1). Classification (NCBI taxonomy): domain Eukaryota; kingdom Metazoa; phylum Chordata; class Actinopteri; order Centrarchiformes; family Centrarchidae; genus Lepomis; species Lepomis gibbosus. Next base: position 17,911 of record JAPMOB010199030.1, read on the forward strand.
CACATTGACTCCTTGATGCTTTTGGGAAACCCTGTTTGTGCACCGAATATCAAAAGGCTTACCTTAATCCAGATTTATTTTCCTCTGATTCAGGAAAGCCTTCTGAGATCGGCCCTGTAACCAAACAGAATAACAGCTTTTCCCATTACCCCTGTGTGGTTGTGTGTTTTTGTTACTGACGTGCCAAATTATTGTGCTAATCAGTTATGCCCGCCACTACCATCGCCATCACCGCCAGCGCTGCTACCCCTGCATCTCTTGCCACTAACGTTGCTTCCGCCAGCAGCACAGCACATGGTAAGGTAGCTGACCCTGTATAAATATTCTCGCTAGCTAACTAGCTGATTATGTCCTGTTCTGTTATTGAAAACTTATCATTTTGTTTCCTTTGTTTTTGCTTCCTCATTTGTATTTCTTCAAAATATTTTTTCCCATGGCGATCTGAAAGGCCACCACTTTTCAAGTTAGCATTTCACAGCTAGCCTCTGTGCTACTAGACTCTGACAATAAGGAAGAGAAGCGTGCTCACTGTTTCCTCACAAGTGGTTTCTTTCATCTGTCGTTTGACATATATGACATAAGGTTTTCTGTTAAATGTGAATTGCTACCACGATATGTGGTGATATTTGATTATTTCATCATTTTAACTAAGATCAAACATGATGCAGCAGCTGCACGCATGTCCACTCTCACCTCATGTGGGAGTTGCTGTTTTTTCTTTCTTGTAAGTACCAAGTCAACAGCCAGCTCGTAGTTGTGGGAAACTACAGCTGAACTAGATGCCTGAATAAGCAAATAAACCTGTGCAATGTCCTTTGTTTCAGGTCATTAAATACAAATTTTATGGTCACAGTCCTGTATCATCAATGCACAGAAGGATTTTTTTAACTCCCACACAGCCAACTCAGCAGTTATACTACCATTTTTGTCGGTTGATGACTGTTACGCCCGGCCTAAGGGAAACCTCAATGCGACATTGGAATCTCCTCCTCGTTTCCCACTCCATGGAATGACCAGTGCCACAACTGATGGATCAAAATTTGGGGAACATAGACGCACGGCTCAGCCAAAATAACAAAGAAAACATCTCATATCATTCCCTACTAATGTGCCAAACAGAGAACAAAAGAAAATACAGGCCAAGTTACAGATTTCCTTTCTTCTGTCACTACCTTTGATCCCACATGATGTGAGCCTGAAGCTATCAAGGCTAACAAAATAATCCTTGTTTCATCTTCATTAAAATAATGATGTTCTCAAATTTTGTCCCATAATCTAGTAGGTATGGACAGAAAATTGTGATCCTCGTGGTTCAGACAAAAGATAAATGAGAGAAACCAAATGTGCGAAGGTGTAATTGCCAAATGAAACAACAGCTAACCGAGAAGTGGCAGAACTTCCAGCTCTCAACCAGTTGAGTTGAGTCATTCTCTACATCATCACTGCTATCATTAACATCCTCTTATTGTGTTATTTTGTCATTTATATCAGTGGATTTAAACTGGAGGTTTCACATTTTGCAGCGTGTTTATTACTGCAAGCCTGTATGAAGCCTTTTCTCTTGTGTTCAGGGGAATAGTAAAGCCTGTGAAATGACATTCATCTTATTAGATAAGGTGAAGGACTTTTATGTGTATCCTGTGTGTGTGTGTGTGTGCACAAGTTTAAAAAAGCTTTTAATCGACATGTGCGAAGTGCTTTTCGCTCATGTTTGCATTGATTCATAAAGGGGTTCCTGTTTACCTCTTCACTCACAATCAATCCTCTCACCAAAGACAGCATTATTATGTCGTCTTCATGCATTAGTTTTCTTCTAACTTGTCAACGAAATGTAAGATGCTTGTCCTTGTTCCTGTGGCAGAAGGCTGATGAAAGATTCATCAAGAAATTAAGCAGTTTTTTATACAAATATATATATAACATGCTGGTTTCTTATATAACTGAAAAGTCCAGTTGACTTCAGTGTTTTTTAAGAGGAAGAGGGAAATAATAGGAAGCACAGTGAAGGGATAGGATTACTGTAACAGGTTATGGGTCATATTGCCAAACACCCAAAAAAAGAGTTATACATAAGGTGTCTGTTCACCTAGAGGTAATGATTCAGTCCATTACGGTTGACAGTGATGTGTCACAACCCAATAACTCTGGCCTCTAAACAGGAAAGAGGTGTTGGTCGCTACATACCTCACCCCAACATCTAACCATAAGCAATGGGGTGAGGTATTGGGGTGCAAAGGCCCAATGCTGGCCTTTGTGCTAAAACTACATTTTAATGTTTAATTTAACCTTGTGGGGACCAGAACTTTGTCTCCTGGTGGAGACTAGTTCTTGTCTCCTCAGTGTAGCTTTATTTTTCGGGTGGCGGCTCCACAATGTGCCTTTTCTTTGCAGTTATTTGATCAGACAACCTTCTCCCATATTGGTACATACTCTGTGTACAGCATGCGTCATTAAGCTGACTGATACTCTGCGATTGTTTGCTTCCCCTGTAGCCCCACAGACAACCAGCAGCACGTCAACTGTTTCATCTGCTCCCACTAACCAACCAGCTACTAACCCCACAACGCATGGTAAGAGCAACAGCATTAGAGTGAAGCCACTGCTGAGACCGGCAAGCTAATTAATCTGGGTGGCATACGTGCTTGTAGATCCAAAAACACATATAGGATGTGACTCTGGACCATCAGTGTTTAAGGGCTCTGAGTCATTAAAACTCTAATGTCATATAAAATTGTTTCCAAATAAGCTGCAAACATAATTTAACTGTATGCATGTGAGTGATACTCAATGAATAAACTAATTGGACCTGTTACTAAGAATATCCTAGTTAGGTTAATAAAAAACTCTTGTAAAATATCAATATGCTTGCACTTGAGCTTTTTGACTTCTCTGTAAACGTATTTAGTCTATTTTTATACCACAGCAGCATGAAATACTTCGTATAACACAATAATATCTTTCCTCTATAAATGTTTCTTTGATTTGGGCCTATCTATCATTAGAAAACTTATACTAATAACTTGTTTCACGGCAGCAGGGAGACTCTGTCAGATCTGCCTTGACATGATTGTGATAGAGAAGGTGTCTGATCACGATTTGACTTTCTTTGATTTAAATAACACCTTTAGAAATTTACATTTCTAAAACACTCACCCTACCACCTCCAAAATGCACAACACTAAGAAAGCGTCTTACTCCTCTACCTGTCTTATTCCATCTTTCGGCCTCTCCTCTTGTCTCCTGTGGATTCGTCTCCTTAAACAGTCCAAGGAACGACTCCGCCGCTGCTGTCAGTAACTACTAACCGACCAACCACTAACAAAGCTGTTACTCCTGCTTCCTCTTGGGGTAAGATACATGTTTCCCTAATTCTGCATCCAAGGTCGATACACTCTTCTCTCGTCATTCCTGTTCAGTTCATTTCTTTGTTCCTTCCCCTTGTTTTCTGATAAATAAATAAAAACGTTGCTATCATTGTTTTAAGCTTTTATTTATCCAGGACACAGAGTTTCACATTTATACCTTTCTCACCTGGGATTCTTCCTGCTGCTGTTTGAACTAGTGGTCATTTTATCATTAGAATACTAGACATTAAATCATATTTTACTAAACACATCATATTTAGTTTTATCTCACTTGTGCTGCGACACTGTATCTCTCTGATTTAGTTTAATTGCTCTTTCAGGTTCTTCTCATGATGATCTGTTATAGCTGCCACACCTGTTGTGGTACTAACAACTGACTCCAGGAGCCAGTCTAACCTAATCATAGAAAAACTTGTCTGCTTTGCTCCTTTCTTGCTCTTTCTGTTCCTGTAATTATATATTTTCTCTGATAAGCAAAGAAAATTAGGAACATAATAGGACTGAAAGTAAAGTTTTCTTATTTTCACACTTGTTGTGAGTAAAGTAAATTTGAGATGGTCATCTGATGTAAATGTGTAGGAGGTTCTGTTTATTCTACTGCTTTCAGTTTGTGTTGTTTATTACCTTTATTTTATCTGTGACCTGCTTTTTCACCATAACGCCGTCTGGTTTGATTTGCCGTGCCCCGGCGACAGCGGAGGAGTCTCCAACCAAAGCCCCTGCCGACGCTGCGCCTGCTGTTGTAGTAACGCCTCAGTGGACTGAAACCCTGGCGTCCCAGTCCAAGCCTCTGGCTCCTGCTCCAGTAGCTCACAATAGAAGACTCCGGCATGTTTTTGGACTACCTGCTGTAGGATCCCCTGTTTCTCACGCAGACAGACCTCCAGCTCCTGGAAGAGCTGTTCATCGTAGATCCCTTGCATCCAGTCAGCTGAGTCCTCCAACCAAAGTCCCTAGTCTCCCAGCATCTAAATCGAGACTCTTACCCTCCATCCCAGGTCCCCCATCTCCACCTGAACCTTCTAACCCTAGACCTCCAGCCTCCCTCCCCAGGCCTCCAGCCCATCGCAGCTCCAAGACCTCCCTGGGGTTCATCTCCACCCCTTTGATCTGGCAGGGAAGGAAGAGGCCGACTGGAGGAAGACGTCCAGCGGCCACCAGAGCACCACCTAGGCCCATGGTTCACATCACGAAACCCGCTGCACAGCCGACCGAACTCAAATCCACAGCCAGGCCTAGAAACTCAACACAAACAAGTGCATTTAAACTCACAGCTGGGAACACGCAGGCACCTGGGTTGAAAAATGTAACACACGTGCCGGGATCTGCTCGCTTACGATCCTCAGCCCAACCTACATCACGACCAAACTTTTCGCACCAACCAGTCACCAACAAGGAGACCCCTACAACCCCTCAAGACCCAAAACCCCCTCCTGAATCAGGGGTTTCAATCTCGTCCCAGGGGTCATCTCCATTGCAACTTAGAGATGAGGTATTAGATACAAAGGAATCTTCCTCAGCGGTGGGGGCAGCACCCCTGGCATCCTCATCATCATCGTCGTTGCTGTCATCATCGTCGGCGCTTAATAACAGAAAGAACAAACCTTTAGCGCCACAGTGGTCGCTGCTGAGCATGAGCGGGGGGTGGAACCGAACACTTTCTAGGGGTAACTGGACAGACCCTCTGGAACCGCTGGGCGATGAGTACTCGTCAGGGTCCGAGCCGTTTGTGTATGATTTGACTGAGCTCACGGAGGAGGGCGGCGCTTTTAGCTTGTACGAGTTTGATGCTGCCTACTCCTTGGATGGACCCGCCACCGTCCCTCCAGCGCCCATCGGCCCTGACACCAATAACCAACAATCAGTCAACACAACTCAAGATGCTTTTATTCCTGTCACGCACCCTCTAACTGCCTCTGAAGGAGGAAGTGAAGTGCTCGCCCAAACAGATTTTCATGAGGATTTGGAAACCCTAACGGGTGACTTAGCAGCAGACGGCAAGCTTTCTCTGACCCACTCACAAGACAGACTGATGTCAGAAGCAGTTACATTCATCAGCAGGTCTCAAACTGTTACTCCAACTTTTTCTCAGACTTTGACAGAAGCTCAGACTCACCACTGGCTTCTAAACAACACCAGTTCAAGTGGACGAAAGCAAGAGGAAATTTCCTACATACAAGCTGTCACTCAACAACCGAAAACCTTTCAATCAGCGCTGCCTCTCCCTATCCCCTCCCTTTCATCCCTTCCCTTCATACAGCCAACACCTTCTTTGCCCGTGGTACAGCTGAGCTCCTCTCCCTTCCCCGAGCAGATATTTTCTTCTTCAGAGCCACAGAAAGAAGACATGGCCCACATACCATATTCATCGCTTTCTCTAAACCCCGTGGACAGTGTGTCTGAATCAGACATGACAGGAAGTGATGCCGACCTTGCAGTGGCCAGAAGTAGACTGATTAATAATTCATATATAAGTACAACCATATCGCCTGTCTCCTCTCCTTCTCCAGCTTTCTCCAAAACTTCCCCTTCTGACATTTTTGCATTCCCTCTTGACATCCGTCACCACTCCTCATCTACCCTGCAACCACTTATCCCCCCATCCCCTTCTCTTCCCTTTTTGTCAGCGTCTACTCCTTTCACGTCCTCTCATGCCATCACTCCATCTTCTTCATCATCTGTCTCCCCTGTTGCTCTTACTTTACAAATTCCAGCCTCCCCTCCTCTCCACTCTTCTAACACCCTCACTCTTCTCTCATCCTCCCCTCCCCGCCGGTCCACCACTGTTCCTCTCCCACCCGCTGTTGCTCCTCAGCAGCCCTTCCTCTTCTTACCCTCCTCTTCCCAGCAGGCCAAACGAAGGCTTTCAGAAACAGAGGGTGTTGTTGAATCTTCTCACGTTCCAGAGTCAGATGGAGTTAGCGGGAACATTCAGCCTTCTTTGTTGTCATCTCTGTGTCTAACCTCGAACCTTAACGTGGATTTTGTGGTGACTAGGGTTGACACAGCATCCTCGCTGTCACTTCCTCTCTTTCCTGAAGCCCAAACAGAATCTCAGATGCCAGTTGTTGATGGTGCATTGCTCCCTGAATATCGCTCACTCTCTGATGAAGAGTCCTCTAACAATACACCAAATCCTTTCAGAACTCGATTGCCCTACTCCGAGGGTGATCAGCTGCTCGATACCCAGTCAGATCAGCTTCTCCGTTCAGTTGATTTTTTTGTAGACTCTCCCTTCAGTCAAATTCAGCCAACTCCCTCAGGATTATCTGTGGAGAATTTGGTGTCCGCGCGGATTGACCCTGAGTTGGGTTCGTCAGTGGTTTTGTGGCCTTCTCCTCGTGCAGCCTCAGTCAGCCAGGTCTTGCTTCAATCTCATCGGAGAGATTTGAGCGACACACATACTCTGCCACACGAGTCACATCAAGTGCATCAGTCTGCCACTGGCTTTCCATCACTGCCATCAGCTGGCATTTGGGCCTCTGAACACACTCCAGCTCTGCTCCAGGCAAATACTGATAGAACGCAACGTTTGCTCTCTGCTTCTTTGTCTGCCGTTTCTTCTTCGTCTTCAAATCCTGTCCTTTCAACTTCCAGTCCCCTTTCCCATCACCCTGACAGGCTGTCAGTCATTGTATCTTCAGAGACTCTTCCTGCTGCAGCTGTGATGCAAGTTGCTAGGATGACAGAACCGATGTTCGGAGAGGACACTGCAGCGTCGTCCTCCTCATCCTCCCTTAATCCTATAGCTGGGAACTCTCTTCTCTTGGCTCAGACATCTGCATCTGGGTCACAAGGCAGACATACTTCCACTCTGCCCTTTAGCGGAGATCCATGGAGCCTGCAGTACACAATCTCCCATTTACACACTGACAAACAGGTGAACACAAACTCCGCCGTTGGTGCTCACTCTAACTCCACCGGCTCTCAGGCACTCGCTGGCTACGATGATGCATTTAATCACCCCACTTCCCTTTTGTTGAATCCATCTGTCATGGCAACGATCCAGACGCTGGCACTCTACATCAGCCCAAGTGCACAGCTTAGCGCTGCAGCCCCGCGGCACGCTTCAGGGCTGGATTATACGCACCACTCAGGCTTGACACAAACTAACACTGAACACCGCGGCCGTCTGATTCACACTCACAGTTCAGTACACACACAGATGCACACACATTTGGTCGCACATGTGAGCGAGTTTTTGGGTTCAAGTGATAAACTAAACTTAAATCAGAGGCCAGGGCAAGACACGCAAAATGCAGAGGCACATGTTGACGTTGGGGGGGTCCAGCAGCATTCACCCCACCTTATTTCCTCGGCCCTTACTCCCCCACTCCTTTCACCCTCCATTTCGCCCTCTCTTTCTCTTTCAGCAACCCCCACGCCTCCTTTTCCATCTCTTCAACTTTCTCCCATCTATCCTGCAATCCCTCCCCACATAACTGTCTCCTCCCTTCCTCTCTCATCTTTCATCACCCCTTCTCCCTCTCCTCTCCTCCCTGGCTGGGTGGGATTGCCAGCAGCGTCTGCCAGCATGGAAGAGGCAGATATAGCGTCCTTGTCGCCCAGCTGGCTGACTGCTGAATTCCAGCAGCCCACAACAACCCAATCCCCCTTGGAAAACCATTTACAGACCTTCCAAAGATCCAGCACATACTCTCCGAGCCAGTCGATCCGGCAGTTCATCACAGTCATCCAATCACTTCCTCTTGACCAATCCAGCCACTCAAAGACCCTCGTTTCTGCTGAAGAGTATAACCAGGATGATGTTTTGCCACAGCCTGCAAACAGCTCACAAACAGCAGATGCTTCTTGGTTTGTCGATGGTTCAGTATCGTCACCAGAGGCGTCAAATAATCTCACTGCAGCTGGAAAACTGTCACATCTCTCTGCTATATTTGACCCTGCGGATGTTGTTCCAAAATTACATATTGCGGATGAACACGCCTCTGTTGAAGGACTGGCTTCTACAGCAGTGAACATCAATGACACTGTTACTCTGGATGAAATGTTAAATGCTCCCGTAGGCCGTCAGCCGTCTGCCATGAACACTCAAACATTTCCTGTTGAAATGCAAACTACCTCTCCCTGCCCCACTTCTAAAGCCAGTTATCGGCCTAGCTCTGCAGCAGCAACACAACCCACTGGTGCTCCAGTTATTCCGAACCCCCTGCCCTCTTCTGGCCTTAATACTGCCTCTTCCACACCAGACTCCAGATCCCCAACTGGTTCCTCTATTGGTGCTCCAGGTCAAGGCTTCATTTCTGGGTTAGAGGGTCTCCTACCTCTTCGGACTGATAACCACACCGCAAACACAGCAGGGCTCAAATATATCTCCATGTCAAACACAAGCACTGTTAAAACACTCGAAAACTCCACTTCAGTGCCAATTGAAATGAAAAACACCACAAATGCTACAACTGTGATAGAAAATAGAAGTACAGAAGCATTTCGGGGGAACACGACAGGCGGCAAACCAATGCCGGTTCTCAGTGTGAAAGCAAGCACATCAGCAAAATCACTCTTAACTATTTCAAATTCAAATTCAAGTCCAAGTGTGTCGAATCACAGTCAGAATCAGAGCTCAGGAGTATTTGTGAACGGGGCCATGAATCCGGACGAAAGTGACAAAGATGTCCACCCTACCCCCACGCTGCCTGTGGCCGTCAGTGCTCACCGTTTTTTAACCACAAAGAACTCCTCACCAGCGGCTCCGTTTAAAGCAGTCAGTATGTCAGGCAGCAGTGGTGGCGGTAGCAGCGTCAAAAAGTCCACGGTGCGCCCTACGCCCGTGGTTTCAGCAGCCGGGACTGCGGTGCCATGCCAATGTAAACAACGCTTTCATTTTACATGTCTGTGTGGACTGTCATCAGGGAACAGTATGTCATGCAGTAACAACACTGTAGATGTAGAAAATAATAATGCAATCAACTGTACTGACAGTAGCATGTACTGTAAAAAAATCCATCATAGTATCTTGTATCTAGTCTTAAAGTCTATTAATTTAAAACAGGTGAAAGACTGTTAACTTTAATCAAATATACTTGCATATTGCAATATAACCTCTATGGCCAAAAGTAAATGGGCCCCTGCTGTTTGTTTTTCCTTTAGTTCCAGTGCAGTGGAATCTTAATGCTACAGCATACAATGGTATTTTAGACATGTTCTTGCAGCTGTTTGGAAACAGTTTGTGTTTGGCCCTTTCCTGTATCAAAATGCTATTGGAATGTTTAGCTATCACATATGGCTGTAACATGCAGGTGTCCACAGACTTTTGGCCATGTAGGATGTTAATGGTTGATTCAAAACAAACATTTTGAAGCTGGTGATAGATTCTATGGACAACAAGTGAAGATTTTAAGACTGAATACATGATTAAATTACTTCTTCAGGTGGTTGGGTTTTGCAGCAGCTGTTTTAAATCAATAGTTAGACTTTAGTTTTAGTTTTTTTTTTATCTGTACTGGAATGGTAGATCTGTGTCAATCAGGTGGATAGGTGGGATCCCTCAGGTACTGGAGGCTGATGATTGATTTGTGGTGATTCTGAGCCCTGTGTAGGACATTAAAATTGATTGTAGTTGTCCAATCAGACTGTAGTAATTCAGCCTGTTACTTGTACTGTAGTGCTTTATTCTTGCTCCGCCTCTGTTTTTACTTCTCTTTTATCTGTCCATCATTACAAAATCCACTATAAAGAC
>JAPMOB010199037.1:0-38236 GCA_029875015.1 Lepomis gibbosus
TGTGAACATTTTGCTTTATTGCCGATTGTGTCATAACGACATGAGCAGGCACAAAAAAAAAATACAATTAATTCATCCTTTATTCATTCACACCCAGATTGTCTTTAATCCACTGATCTCACTGACTTTAGTCTACACTGTCACAAAGACACATTAATGACAGGAAAATTTGGATTAGATTTTATGTTTACGCTCTGCTAAATAATGATTAATAGCTAGGGTAGGAAATTTATTTCAGAATCATTTTTGTTATAGTTGTTGAAATTGTCTTTACATCCTGACAGTAATCAATAAATCCTCCTCTCTATGCCCTTTGGGGGAATAAAAAAAATCCAGTGTGGCTATGGCAAGAGTGTAACAAGAAGGGACACTTTTAATTCAGTCCCAATGAAATGACTTGCCTGCACACACACTACATTTACTGCACATGAAAATGTGTTTCGGGGAGTGGCTTTAGATGCAGGGAGGGATGGAGACTTGAAGTGAGGGGGTGGGATTTTTTAGATTGAATAATTGTCAAATGTCTCTTGCTAGTTTCTTGACTGATGTCGACCCCAGTTTTAAGACTAAGTGCAATTACATATTTCAGTTTGCATTAGGCATAGCGATTTAACCACAAAAGGAAGCATTTGAAAATGAAAACTGCAAGACAAATACCCACAGAGCTTAACATTAGTTTATTTTTGTGTTTTGTCTTTGAATAGATCAGCACACACTGCAGATGTGCAAAAGGAAGATGTTCTCAGTGGCTCACAAGACGGTCTTTGTGGTGGACCATTGTCCCTACATGGCAGAGTCAAGTCGTCAGCAGGTGGAGTGTGATGTGCTGACAAAGAGTCGAGCTCAAGGGGTTATTCCTTTGGCCCCTGTGTCCAAGTCCCTGTGGACCTGCGCTGTGGAGTGCTCTATGGAGTACTGTCGGATCCTCTATGATATTTATCCAAGGGACAAACTGGTTAGCTTCGTGTTTATTTATTTATTTATTTATTTTTATTATTTATTTAAGTTTAAGCTAAAGCTGTTTCTTCACCACTCAAGTCTGCAGTGCAACTAAACAAGTGTAATTTTGGAAATTGTAAAAAGGCAGTTTAGGTTGAAAGTTATTAGAAAGTTTTAATCAAAATAGTTACAGTGAATCAATGACATCAATTAACATTAACATTTTCTGCCACCTCCTTTATTTTACAGGTTAATTACATTGTGAGTGATTCAGAGTTCCATATCTTGAATAGCTGGAGGCGGGAAGACCAGAGCACTCATGAGGTAATCCACTGCCGATAAAAACTCATATGTCACATATTAGAGAAGTGCAACTTTTCCAATGAACTTCGTCGTTATCACATTTTTGCAGAAGTCTTCGCAACAATTGCACTAAAGATGTGTTAATGCAGCTTCTCTTCCTCCCTGGCAGCTCATGTCAGCTCTGGCAGCTGTAGGTCCACCCAACCCACGTGAGGACCCCGAGTGTTGCAGCATCCTGCATGGGCTGGTTGCTGCGGTGGAGTCGTTGTGCAAGATCACAGAGCTGCAGCACGAGAGGCGCACAGCTCTGATGGACACCGCTGAAAGAGTTGCCAATAGGGGTCGTATTATTTGCCTAACCAATGCTAAAAGGTAAACACACAGTCATCGGCCAGATGTTGATAGGTTCTGCTAAAATCTGTTTTTCTAGTATTTCTTACACGTTCATCACCTCATTTACTTATTTAGATGATTCAAAATATTACAAACACCTTACAATATAGTGCAGTCCAATTCAAAACTTTGTTTTTTGTACTAATTATCATATTAGCATGCTAACACACTACACTAAGATGGTGAACATGGTACAATTTACACTTACTTAGCACCAACATATTAGCCTTAGATATAAATCATGTCATTATATTTACGATGTTAGCATTGTCATTGTGAGCATGTTAGTCATGGTGATGTTAGCATTGCTGATGTTAGAATTTAGCTCCTAGCATTGCTTTACAGCCTCTTAGAGCCGTAATTATGGCTGTAGACAGTAATAATGTTTAACTCAAGGTATATTTTTCTACAATATAAACATTTAAAAACAGGTATACTTGTATACCATCAACCCACATACAATCCTCTACAAATTATCTTTACAATCAACAAAAGTTGAGAGATGAACTGCTCACCTAAATGTTTGACAACCTGCACACTGTCCCACTTCATCCACCCATGTTCATCTTCATTTGTACTTTTGACCTCCATTTTTCTAATCTTTATCTAATCTTTTGTTAGACATTTTATAGATGTATTGATTTATTTGTTGGACTAATTTAATAAGAGAATAGATATTTTTCTCACAACTCCAGCAAAGGATTTCCCATAGTCATTGATTCCTATTTGTGGATCATGGAGAGTTTGTTTGTGGATTTTGAATCTATTTGTAGATGTGTTTTGTGTTTACAAATCATTATATATATATTTGGGACTCATTTGCGTGCGTTTAAAATGATAGTGACATCAATTTAGCCCTAAACTACTTTCACTGTACTTTACATGTACTATATGTGATGGTCTTACGGTCTTAATTTAGCCTATTAGTTGATATTTATAAATTAAGGTCTTAGTATGTGTTAGATCATTTAAAACTTAAGAGAATTTTATGTAATGCTCTTCTTGTGTTTTATCATACAGTGATACTCATGTGCGCATGTTGGAAGACTGCATCCAGGAAACTATTTTGGAACAAAACAAGCTGGCAGCAGGTTCAGACAGGTAGGTGACAGAAAATGTGTAAAGAAATGTCACTCACTATTGCAAATTCTCTCACACTTGAATGCCTACATGGCAAACACCACAGTGTTTTTGCAGTAATTCTTAACTTTGGACAAGGTGACTAATGACTCTTAGATTTGTTTTCTTACTTTTAACTCGTTTAGGCTGATGGCCATCCAGCAGTGTGACCTGGTTCTCATTCACATCCACCCACAGGGTGAGGACACGCTGGTGTCTGACCGACCAAAAAAAGAGGTGGGTTCTAACAAGCAAGCTTGGGGCTGAAAACCAACCTCAGAGCTTTCACTCTCTTGGGTCATAAAGATGAATCTGAGAAGGAAGGCTTACTCATGATGTTGTGTGAAAAATGTTACAGCATTAAGTCCTCACTGCAGTTCTTCTCTTGCCGTCTCAGATCTCCCCTTTGCTCACCAGTGAGGTTCACAGTGTTCGTGCCGGGAGGCACCTGGCCACCAAACTCAACATTCTGGTCCAGCAGCACTTTGACTTAGCCTCCACCACCATAACAAACATCCCTATGAAGGTAAGGGGCTTCTGGCCCTTCGCCTGGGCCTTCCACATGCCTAGCTAAGATTAAAACACATTAACTCTTAAAAAAAAAAATATTTTGCTAGTACAGAAATGCTTTCATGTCTAGAATGCAGTGACCACTCCTTCTTTCTACTTGATTGATTGCTTTGTTTTTGTTTTTCTCTCACACTTCACACTTTTCCCCGCTTGCTTAATCTTTATGTATGAGCCTTCCCTCACCTATAATTGCTCATTAAACTTATATTTTGTTTACCTCATCTGCATGTTGATATGACTGTGAATCTGCTGCTGGTTTCATGCTGTATTTTCTGTTTTGCTAGCCCACATTAAATGTTTGCGACCAGGTTAGTACTCTTATCACACACACATCAAAGTGAGGAAGGGTTAGAGTTTACACCACGTAGTGTGCAGTATGTGTTTTGAGATCTGCCGTTGCAACAGACTTACAGTGTCATTTATTTATTTTGATGTGACAGTGGGTCAACAGATTTGTTGGTGAGGCTCCAGTAAAGGACGGGCAACTCTGGTCACATGTGGACACCCAGGGAATGCAGAGTTTGGGGTCTGCTGCAAAAGCCTGCACACCTGGAGTTCACTTACTTTTAATTAATATGTAGTGACTGGGCTGTCTCACCATTTGTTTTGATAGATTTAAAATTGTTTGGGGAAAATCAGTTTCGAGTACTAGAAATGCAGAATAAACCATTCAAAAGTTTTTATGTCCAAACATCTGTGTCCAGTGTTGCCTCTTCTCAGTTATTGAATACTGTCAGTGTCTGTTAGGTGTTTATACCTTAAAAACTTTCCCATGGTCTCTGTTTTCCCCCGATCAGTTCCCGCTCATCCCCTCTTTAGTGTCTTGGTGTGTTCCATTGTTCTGTCTGGATAACTAGGTTTTTTTTTGTTGTTTTTTTAAAAAATCTGACCGTTTTAAATGTTTGATTCCACATTTAGCTGTCCTAAAACTGCTTTTCCCCCCAAGTGTAAAAAGTTGTCAAATTCAAAGCTTGTGATTGAAAAGTTTGCTAGGTCCCATTTTTGGGCTTGAGGCCCTATACATAGCTGGTTTTGTAAGATTGGGAATCTAAGATTCTTGTTGAACCAAGTATAGGCTCAGTATTGTGTGAATTTAAGGACATATGTATTAAGCACTAGTCTCTGATGTGAATAGAAGAAAACATGCTTGAGGAAACCAGTGCAAACCTTTTTATTTCATTTTAATTTTTTACTTTGACCATTATGAGTTACCCTTTGGAACATGAAATCAGCAGTGTTAATGTGTGTCTGTGTGTGTGTGTATTAGTTGGCGCATTTTAAAAGCTGACGTCATACTGTATTTGTTATTGTCTCTGCGGATGGACAGGAAGAGCAGCACGCCAACACATCAGCCAATTACGACGTTGAGCTCCTGCATCACAAAGACGCTCACCTGGAGTTCTTTAAAAGCGGTGAGTACGTACACTGTCAAAGTTTTTCACAGGCTTTTGAAATCCTCAAACTTTGCTCTTTAAATGAAAATAAATGATTGCTCTCATTATTATATAAACACCATGTTAGGAAATCAGTCTGCAGAATGATTTTATGTATGCTTGATATATTTGACGCATTTACTGCATTGTATCATCAAAAACCTCAAAACACCTCATATGTCATCTTTGTGTTACGTAGGAGACTTACATATGGCTGGCACCAGCACTCGAGAAAATGGACTCAAAGAGACGATTACGCTGAAGTGGTGCACTCCACGAACCAACAGCATAGGTGTGTACAGTCAGCTGAAGTTTGTATTTGTCAGTTGCTGTTTATTTTGAAGGGGCTTTAAACACCATATAGGGGGTAAATACTTCCCACATTAAGGCATTACATTTTCAAACATGTTTAGTATGTAAAGTAATAATACCTGGAGAGGGACACAATTTTAAGAATTTAAATATTTTATTTATTCATTTACAATTTCGGGAGCCACCTCGAATTCTGTGACACATTTTCATTTTGAATTTTTGACTTAAAATATTGATGGTGATAGTATTGATTAATGATTTATGAAAATGAAATGCATCAAATCCTGAAATTTGAAAAGCTGATAGAAGCAACTGTTGAAAATTATTATTTGATTATCAGAGTAATTGCTGATTAATTTCCTGTCAATTAATTAGTTGGTGAAGCTCTCGTTTGAAGGCATACAATGTTAGCGCTTTTTGGAAAATATTCCCATAGGCATTAGGGATGTATTGTGCAGAAAAGTGACATTGTAGCATTGACTGACACAACTGTGATCTTCGATGCTTGATTTATTGTATCTAATTGTGTTTTTGTTTTTCAACTCAGAACTGCATTATTGCACAGGAGCCTATCGCATCTCCCCCACAGACGTAAACAGTCGCCCCTCATCATGTTTGACGAACTTTCTCCTTAACGGTAAACCCATATTTCAATCCATCCTTTGTCCAGTTTCCTTGCCCTCAATTGGTCTGCAGACTAATTGCTTGGCTTTGTTGGTCTACTGCTCCCCTTCCTGATTGACCACAGGTCGATCGGTGCTGCTGGAGCAGCCGAGGAAGTCGGGGTCAAAGGTCATCAGCCACATGCTCAGTAGCCACGGAGGTGAGATCTTCCTGCACGTGCTCAACAGCAACCGCTCCACCCTGGAGGACCCGCCCTCCATCAGCGAGGGCTGTGGAGGCCGCGTGACAGACTACCGCATCACTGTACGTTCAGCTCAACACCAGCTGTGTTACAATATGTGTCAGTGATCTTTCACTGGGAGCTGTTTTAATTTTGCGTTCCTATTTCAGGACTTTGGTGAATTTATGAGGGAGAACCGGCTCACTCCAGTTTCAGAGTCTTCCCACGATCCTTCAGGGAAGCTACCAGCGGAGAGGGCCAAAGCTCAGCTGGAACGTCATACTCGATACTGGCCAATGATTATCTCCCAGACTACCATCTTCAACATGCAGGCAGTGAGCAGCACACAGAGATACTGCAGTTCTACTGGATTTTCACTCTTATTTACTTCTGCCTTACTTAGATTCTATCACACTTCGAAATATTTGGCTTGTTGGTCCCTTATGATAACATCGGCAACTAAAGGATAATCTGGGTTATTCTCAAGTATTTTCAGCGTGCCTCCATGTTGGCATCATCATTCATTCCTGTGCCTGTGTGTCTTCCTCTTTTCCTCCACTAGGTGGTGCCTTTAGCTAACCTGATAGTGAAAGAGGCTTTGTCTGAGGAGGACGTTCTGACCTGCCAGAAGACAGTTTACAACCTTGTAGACATGGAGAGGAAGAACGACCCTCTCCCTATTTCCACTGTGGGATCCAGAGGCAAAGGCCCCAAGAGGTATTAAAAAAAAAATACATCTTATATATTTTATTTACCATCAGAAATGAACATCAACATGACAGTTTCTGAAAATAAACACTCAGCTGGGTCACTTATGTTCATGCATTCTTGTTATCCCCAGAGATGAACAGTATCGTATAATGTGGAACGAGCTGGAAACATTAGTGAAAACTCACGCCGGAGACACGGACAGACACCAGCGGGTACTGGACTGCATCATCGCCTGCCGCAGCAAACCCCCCGAGGAGGAGGAGAGGAAGAAGAGGGGGAGGAAGAGGGAGGAAAAGGAAGACAAGACTGAGAAAAATGGCAGCAAGGACACAGATGACAAAAGCTGGCAGGACTCAGAGAGGTCAGTAGGTGTTTATCTGCTCATACATGTAAATAATAATAATCATAGTTGGGGGGGAAAAAACAGTTGCCTACATTTGAGGCTAAAAAATTTTCTTTACTGTGGTCACTAAATGTTCCGTTCATCTTTTTGGTTGTAACATGAAGACTAAAGGGTTTACTGGATAAAGAAGATCAGGAGTCGGAGGTGATCAAGGATTCCCCAGACTCTCCAGAGCCGGCCAACAAGAAGCCGCGCCTGTCCACCGAGGAGGTTCAGCCTCCAGAGAGAGCAAAAGGTGCCAAGCCCCATCATGCTTTTCTGCTTGGAATAGAAACCACCCCAAAAAGTACTGCGAAGTCATGAAGAAGTCATTGACAAACTGCCAGTTAAGGGCAGATGTATGCTGCTGACTGTATTCGTGGTCACTCAGTGTTTTTAAGTGTTTACAATTTAAGAACTTTTAAGAGCTTTTTAATACTACATAGAAAGCAATTTAGTACTTCTTTCAGTGGTATGAAAAAAACTGTAGGAACGATAAAGCCAACAATTATTTATTAAATACATGATTGTATGTATTTAAATCACATTTATTTCAGTACTTGCCAGCATTATATAACAATAAATCTTTAAAGTTATAAGTGGCAGAAGAGCTTCGATAATTGTCTCTATGAGCCTGGACCAATGAGAGCTTCTTCTGGCAATAGCAAATGAACACATCACTCGGGCCACGCTAGGTATGTGTGGTTTTAATCTGTGGCTTATTCTCATTGTTGCTGCAGGTCCCGTCTCGCTCCTGACCATGTGGACCAATCGCATCACTGCAGCCAATTCCAGAAAGCACCAAGAGTTTGTTGGAAGAGTGAGCTCCGTCAACAACAAGTTTGAGTTGTACCAGCAGCTCAAAGACGAGAATGGGTGTGTTATTGTGAAATATTTGTTATGTTAATATTTGTTATATTTTTCATGGTTGTAACATTGAATGTGTCAAAAACACATGTCCACTTCACAAATACATAAAATTTTTCTTTGCCTTTTATTGCCTTTTAACAATATGTATCAGTCGTTTCATTTACATTTCAGGGCACGTCTGAAAATGCATTTCTAATACATCAAACTTGACAATCTTCGTATTTACAGGATGGATGTTCATGAAAATGGCAAGGCCTCCAGATGATGTTTCTACGGATACATTGCTTCACCCCTGCCAAGGATGAGATTGTGGACCAGTGTTTTTCAGTCTTGGGTGTAATCTTATACTCCCAATGCAAGGACATCAAATGAAATAGACCGTGAACTCTAACGAGGAATTTATAAGCATTTTTACCAATGATTTTGTAGATATGCTGTTCACATATTGTGTAACACAATAAAAGCTGTCAATAGAAAATTTTGCTGTTGGCTTTTGCACAAAGTATATTGAATGTGGAAATGACTTGACTTTGATGTGTTTTGTGTGTCATTTACTTGAGCTTAGCAAAACAACTTTAGTTGAGAGTGCTTATTTGTTTATTATAAATTATATAAATACAAAATATATTATATCTACAAAATTGTGAAATAATCCAAAATATATCTATGTACGCAAAAGGCCTATTTCTCTCAAATATTGTTCACAAAATCTGTGTTAGTGAGCACTTCTCCTTTGCAGAGATAATCCATCCACCTCACAGGTGTGGCATATCTGTGGCCTTTTGTTATGGCCAGCCTAAGGCACACCTGTACAATACCCATGCTGTCTGATCAGCATCTTGATATGCCACGCGTGAGTTTGATGGATTATCTTGGCAAAAGAGAATCAATCAATAAAAACTGTTGACAGAAAAGCAGTCCAGTATTTCTCATCTGTGATCCTGTGCTACAGACTGGCCACATAATGGGAAATAAGGATCAAGATTCTGCATTTGACAAAAGAATGATGTAGTGGATGGTTCCTTGGATTAAATTCTTCTGACATTAATGTAATGCTCTCAAATACTGAAATAGGAACTGGTGCTTGGTGCAAATGGTGGCATCGTAGATGATGGTGCTTTGAGAAACTCTAATGTAAATACTGGATTTATAACATTGGGTGTCTGAAGGTGCCCACTGAAGATGCCAAGCAGAGTAAGTAAAGCTGGTGTAAATGTCATACAAATAGCCACTTAATGTGGTCGATGACACATACTGAGTCGTTAGCATTTAACTGAGGCATTTAGCCCTGATTCAGGACAGATGTTGGATGGTATAAAAGTGCTGAGTTATTGGTAATTGCTCAGTCAGTAAATATGAGGTTGGTGACACATCTGGAAACAGCTAAGTAGACAGCATTTTGTTTGAAGGTGGTGGTGACCGTGGTGCCTTTAATGTGGAGGTCTATAGGACATCATCACAATTGTCTGGTAGAGGTGGATGAGAAACAGAGGGGAGGTTATAAAGTGTTGGTTTGGCAGTGTGGTGGCCTTTTATAGGGCCTTGATTATAGATAGTGTGACCCATTAAAGAGTAAATGCAAAACTCATTACAAAATGAATATAAGTTTCATGAATGCAGTAAATGATCAAATTTTAAAACATAAACAATTTTCTGGAATTATTAAAAAATGTACCTTATTTGTCCATTCTTTCAGCCATCCTTTGACTGATAGGCATTCATAAATAGCTGGTTTCCCCACCAACAAAAGGATCTAACATCTATTCATTGTATTTAATAATCACCAAACTTAAAGCTGCTATACTAATATTTTTAATATTAACAGTAAATCAAATGACTATGCATAATGTGAAAGGGGTCCATCATAGTGACAAACTCAGAGAATTATCACCCAGTTCTACAGTTCCCCTCAGCATAATGGACTATTCCTGCATCTTTCAGCTCATTGTTTTTGGTTTTATGGCTCACAACGTTACTGTTTTGGTTCAGTGTCACCGCTCTCATTAGCATCATTACCAGACATAGTTTTCAGCAACAACAACAACAAAAACAAAAAACTCTAAAAACACTCTGTGCATCCCTGTTCTACACAACACCACACTGCTTCATTCAACAGCAAATTGGCTGTAATTCTGACTTTTTTTTATACACTACTCCAAGATGGTTACCCCCACTTCTAGCCTTTTAGTCACATCATACGATAGTTTTGTAGTGTGTGTAACATATTCAAAGTGGTTTTGATAAGTGAAATCGCAGACAGAGAAACAATGTATTGCTTTATTTTAAATAAAATGTTAGTGTTTATAGGGAATTTTCTTTGGACGGAACTGGCAGCAATGTCGGCTTTGCAGCCACTTTGCTGTTTGTTGACACTTCTATAGTTGTTCTCAACAAGTCGGAGATATTCTTGTCAAAAATGTACAATATTTCTTTATACTTGGAATTACAACTAGGAGGATGACAGGAACGTTTTATAGCTTGTTATTACTGTCTAAACAACACAACTTGAAAGTGGCAATAGACAAAGCATGAAACCAAGCATATGCTAATGTTGCTCTGTATCTACCGGATATGGAAATAAGCAAATGTTTATAACATGTTTGTCATAGCAACCTAAAGGTGTGAAGTGTGCATCAAGTGTCCCAAGTAAATGCAGGTTTGAATGAATTTTTATTTGGAGTGCTTTCCTCCTCCTGATTTACAATGCCTAATGTATTTTTTCATGTGATCCTCAACATAAAATATAACTCTAACATAGTCATTTGTTTTTCATGTCACTCATGCTTCTCATGTTTCCATCACTGCACTGCTGTCTCTATATGTTCTTCTATTCATTCATCCATCCAGACGAGCTCCCTTTCAAAGGAAGGTCAAGTCGTTACAACATATGACTTGAATGAGTAAGCACCCAGAACAATCCCATATGGTCATATAGAAGTCAAAAGCAGCAGACTTACCCAGTGACCTCACTGTAAACTGACTTTCTGAGTCAGTGTGGCTGACTCTAGAAGAACCAGTCCAGAGGGGGGTTTCTTTCGGGTGGGGTCGGAGGGTCAGACAAGTGGCGAGCAATTTTCCGTTGACTGCCTCGTGTGTCAGCATGGAAGTGACACTGTAAGAGGCTGGGGTCAGCGGCATTAAGGGGTAAATACTGTGCAGCATGTATGGTAATAATGAGAGAGTGGTGTCAGCTGAAGCTTCCCCAACAACAGCCCTGAGTGTTGATATATACATTCATGCAAAAAGGGTAAAGGAAATAATTCTGTGGTAAAGGTATACTCAGAAATATTTAGTGATGTATCTGATGTGACTTCTAATACTTGTTCACTGAAGCCAGCCAAACCTCTACATGAGGTTTTATTGTTGAGGTGGAAAGCCCAGCTTGCTTTAAGTGTTCCTGAATATTGTGAACTGGAACCCTGTTTGGATGACTGCAGGCACGTTCCACACAAGTTGACTGGTGCAAATTTGTCAAAACAATTTTGCCAGTTAATGCTTGTGCTACATTATCATACTTGCTGTACAGGTACAAAGTTTGCTTGATAACAGAAAACTCAAATAGCTCCAGGTTCCAGCTTCATCAAAAGAAGATAATATGTGTGTGAATGCTGTGTCAAGTGCTTCCGGCTGATGAACCTGAGTTTGTGGTTAAGAAATCATATTAGGAGGTGTACACTTTAACCTTTGCAAGTCGCTCTTCACAATATGTTGGACCCGTCCAGGTGCACAAAGCTCTCTCCATCCCAAATCTGTTGCTTCCAGCAACCTTGCCAACTGTCCTGCTGTCAAACTGGATTCTAGTACCATGGCTAAATCGGAGAGTCAGTCCTCTTCTTGACAAGCGCCCCTCCACAATACTAAGCAATTTCTGTTGAGGCATCTTGTTTCTCAATACCACTAGTAATTTTCTCAGCAAGACCACTTAGCCTAAAAACTCTGAGCATTGCTTGTTGTTGTATGAAGGATTTTCTTCTTGAAAACAGGTAGATAAAATCCAGTGGCAGGCGCAGGTAGTCAGCCACAGTTCTGGCCAAATGGATATGCTGGCTGGCGTCAAGAGTCACAGGGATCAATTGAAATAGAAGTTTAGCCCGGACGCCCAACCCCCCCACCCACCCACCCGCCAGAGCAGGGCAGCATATCCCTATTAGACACAAAGACAAAGACACAGCGAAATCTGATTTTCATTCTAAAATGAATGAAAATCAGTCTGTGGATAATCTGTATTTTTCCTATTGTCAGCAAATCCCATCAATAGACCAAACCAGCAATGACTTGATCCCACTTATACTAAACCGCCATTGAGCCACACTGTTGCTCAATGGGCAGGCCAACTACAATGAAAACAACTGAAGCAACAAATTCTATTGTTGATTTAACATGACACACTGTTTGAGTGCCTCCTGGCAAATAATGAAATTAAGTATGTCAACAATGTACTTTTCTAACTGCATCTGTCAAGAAAATGCCTTTTGTGAGTCGTAAGCTGCCCTAAAGCCAACACAGACAGTCTCTTGAGGCTCCTCTTACAGTACATGAGACTTGAATAATTTCTTTAGACACCATCAAGGGCCTCCATGCTGCTAATGGAGTACTGTATTTTAGAAGTAGTTTATTTACACATGTATGGATTTGTAGAAACCTCCCATCTGGAGACATCAATCACAGATTACAATAACAACCAATATGCCAGCAGGAACTCTTGAGACCAGACAATAGAGCTTACTCACTTTCCTACACAACATGTCCTAATGTTGCTTTGATCACAAAATTGATTTACCAATGGATCAACCATATCTGAGCCCTGTTTACATGATATGGTTACGCTCAGGGCCCCTGGACATATGGCACTTTACCCAAAGTGTGTGTTATGTGAGTTTAATTTCTGTGATTAGTGAAATGTAATTATGTCAGTGGCTGTAACTATTTGGTGTTCATTTACAAATGTCTTGTTTGTAAAGTTTTACTCTAGGCCTTGATAAACTCTTAACAAGAAGAACTGCCAGGTCACACATACTGCAATTTGGTGGTTGCTCCTATGTGTTTTTAAAATGTTTTTTAAGTATAGTTCATTTTCTGAAAATTTAAAAGACTAATCATACACACCAAACACATTTCTTGCATTCAAAAATAATGTTATGTCTTCTCAAAAGTAAAGTTTGTCTCTAAGAGCCAAAAAGCATTATGGTGAGTGGAAATAACAGTCATACTGTGGGACTACTGTGGTACTAAAATACAACAACTACTACAACACGAACACTCAAATGCAGGAGAAAGATTTGTTTTAGTTTGCACATCTCCTGCAGCAAGTCATCTCCATGAGCTGTTAAGATCATCAATAAAAATGACTGCCTACTTAAACCCCACCCATATTCCTTGCTGGTTCCTTGGTCAGCCACTGTTCTGTTATTATTTTGGGCTTCTTGGGCTGGTATGTTATGAGCACAGTGATGCAGGGTTCTGATAACCCCTATAGCTTATGCTTCTGGGGTTGGTTAGTATTGATCTGTGTTTGTGGGTGTCCTGTATACTCCGATGTGTAGGCTCCTGTCTTCTCTAATGTATGTGGCACAACCCAAGAAGGACAAACTGTAGTTGCTGACATCCTTTTGTGTGAACTCGACACAACTATACACTGAGTTGATGTATTCTGTTAAGGTTTGCACTCCTGGGTTTTAATTTTAACCCATGTGTTGTCCATGTGAGTGCTGTTCCTCTAAAGGAGTTCAGGGCTTTGATTTCGAAACTAGGCACATTTTTTTTTCCCTTTCTGTAACAATGCCTCTTGGCAACAAATCTTATACGATTGGAAAGCCTGTTCATTACCCTTTTAAATCGTGCCACATTGGTAAGGAACATGCATTTGTGGGATGAGCAGCAGAGCTGAGTATGTGGGTTGCTCCCATGAAAAATTTGCCAAATCTTCTCTGACAATGCCAAACAGATTTTCTTTGCTGTTGACATTTGTTTTGTGTTGTTTGGTGGAAGTCTGAAGAAACAAGACGTATTGGCAATTTATTCATTTAACAGCCTGGTCGCACATTACTGTGGGATGGCATTGCATTCTTCAACCAGGTCTTTGTCGCTAGTATAGAAATGAGACATAATTATCCATCCATCCATCGTCAACCACTTATCCTGCGTACAGGGTTGCAGGGACATAATTATTATTCTACCAAAATAATTTTGTAGAAACAATCTACCAAACATAAATGACCTTACTTTTTGTGCCTAGTTTACTTCTCCGTGTAGATGTTGGCCACTGTAGGAGATACGGACGAACCCATGACACAGCCATGCTTCTGTCTGTAGAATACAGTAGGTGGCATTTAGAGCAGTTCACAATTCTGGGTTGGCTGAGATTAGTTCTGTTGTTCAGGGTGTTATCTTGCAGCAGTCATGTCGTGACGGTTTCCACTGCTGCCAAATTGGGTATACATGTAAACAAGGAGGTCACATCATAAGACACCATGGTTTCATGGGTCGTTTCAGTCCTCAAACTTTGTTCACAAGGTCTGTGAAGTTTTGGATATGGTGAAGCACGTTGCCGACCAAGGGTGCTTGGGCTGTAGATATATCTTTTGCAATGTTGCAGGGAACTGAGTTGATGCTGCTGATGGGCCTGAGGGGGCTCCTTCCTTGGGTAGTCCATCTATGAATAGGATGGCTTCTCCAGGAAACAACGGGTAATCACATCACAGTTGAGTTTCTCATTCTGTCACTGTTGTAAACATTCCATGTCCTTTTTCTTGTATCCACTGGTGGGATCTCGCCTCAGTGTTTCATATGTATTAGTGTCACTGAGTAGTGTGTTGACACTGGCATGTTAGTCAGTTGCCTTTCTTACTGCCTTCCATTTC
Source organism: Lepomis gibbosus (assembly GCA_029875015.1). Classification (NCBI taxonomy): domain Eukaryota; kingdom Metazoa; phylum Chordata; class Actinopteri; order Centrarchiformes; family Centrarchidae; genus Lepomis; species Lepomis gibbosus. The sequence goes on from JAPMOB010199037.1 coordinate 14,737, forward strand.
TAGATGGAGAGATTGGAAGGGGTTGCATCTGTGGTGGAAAGTGCTGTAGGGGGATATCTTTTGATTCTGGATTACAACTTGAGGGTGTTCATCCAAAAATGCTTAGCAAGATTGTCAGGTCATTCAGTTTATAGATCTTTCAGACTTGGCCTCAGGTGAAATCCACTTTCTGAAACTGGTCCCTGATACCACTCTTGCAATAAAGCACAACAGAGAAAAACAAATAGCTCAGGGAAGGCTCCTGGCTAGGCTAAAGGGGCAGGGACATAGGTGGTGACACCTGTTGAGCAAAAAGGGTAAATACTACTTGAAGTCTACCCCAGAGGAAAAGCAATCACCCTTCCTTTTAACTGTCAGGATTTGGCTCAAAGGATCGCTACGCAAACTTGCACCATTCAACATCTTCTGAAGGCAATCCAGGTAATTAAAAACAGATAATTTTCAGAATTATTATGAAATTGTTTTTATTTATTACAATACTTTTTATTTCTTCATACTGTCTGTGTTGGCTTAACGATAGCTTACGACTTGAACAGCATTTACAAGGTACAAGGTACAAGGTTGTTTATCATTATACAGCACAAGGCTGCATAACGAAATGAAATTTGTAGATCTAGACTTTTAGATTGACAGCTGCAATTAGAATAGAGCTTTGCTGCCACAGTTAAAATAATGTTGTTCAGATCGATACGATAAACTCAAACAGCAGAAATGCAGTGGATTCAGCAACTGTTCAGAGAATTTACAGTAGATTTTTTTTTTCTGAATTCACACTGCTCAGAAAGTGTATGTCTACATTTTGTAAATGCACAGTGCTGCTAAATGTTTAGCTTGGATATATTTTATTGTACTAACAAATATAAATTGAAATACAAAATTTTATATGTGCACAATTGACTTTCTAAATCTCTTTAACTGCAACCTTAACTGCAAAACCTATAATCATATTTTATTGTACACATTTCATCTGTGGTTCAAAGCCTGCAAGTCACCTGCAAAGTGAAAAATATATTTAATTATGTGGCAATTATGTTAGCTGCAAGCAATGCATGCTTAATGTGCATCATCTACTGAAAAGGGATATATTAACATTTTCTTGTTTGTGGATTTCCCTACAGATACCGAGGATGGCGGTAAATTGGCCAGCACTGCTCTCCATAGGAGTGTTTTATATGATTGTACTGGGCACAGGTATCTGGGCATCCAGGAAGTCCAAACGTGAAGAGAAGAAGTGCGTTGGGAACCGCAGTGAGGTCGCAATGGTTGGAGGGAGGAACCTAAACATCTGGGTCAGCATCTTCACAATGACAGGTAGAATAATAGCAATGACAATAATAACATTGAAGAGGATTCTAGTCAAGCAATGTCACCTTTAACATTTGTAATAGCAGTTCATTTAGAGACTTTTATTATGAAATCAGTGGACTCGAATGAAAAGTTTTCAAATTTGTAATTTGAATGCATTTAATTGCAGCAACAGGTGTACCCACTGTCATTAATTTTCCTTCTCAATGCCTGTGTGCGTGCTTATGTTTTGCAGCCACTTGGGTTGGAGGAGGCTATATTTTGGGTTGTGCTGAAGTGGTCTACGATCCAACAAAGGGGTTGGTGTGGGCTTTGCCAGTACCAGTTGGCTTCGCCATAAACCTCATTGTTGGTAAGTGAGGTCGAATACGACTGCTTAGACACTACAGGGTTATACATAGTGATACACCATACACTGCTCAATAATCACTCTACAAAAAAAACATAGTAAATGTCAGTGCTATAACTGGCAAACACTGTTTCTACGTATTACAGGGATGACAATAAAAGCTAATATTTTGTCTGTTGGGCTGCCTTTTTATACATAAACATAATTTTTAATAATTTTTTAAAGAGTTTCAAATGTTTCCATTGATGTGACTGCAGGTGCCCTCTTCTTCATCAAACCTATTCGGACGAAGAACTATGTCACCCTCATGGACCCATTTCAAGAGAAATATGGCAACACTGTAGCTGCTATTCTTTTCATTCCTTCTCTCATAGCCGATGTCTTGTGGATAGCATGTATTCTTGGTGCACTGGGTAAGTAAGAAACAAAGATTTAATAAATAAATTCTCAATTGCATATGTAAGCATACGTACATATATAAACAATAAATACATATATACAGTATCACACTATCTTTTCACTTAGGGGTGTACTCACTTTTGTTGCCAGCGGTTTAGACATTAATGGCTGTGTGATGTGTTATTTTGAGGTGACAGCAAATCTACACTGTTATACAAGCTGTACACTCAGTACTTTACTCAAGGGTCATTTCTTCAGTGTTGTCACATGAAAAGCTGTTATCAACGAACACCTATATAGTGCTCAGGGAACACTTAGTCAGCATGTATCACTGTCACTTGTTTTGGTGCAAATGAAAGTGACAACAGGTGCACTGGAGAGGCTACAGTAAGACAACCCCAAAAAAGGGAATTGTTTTTTAGGCAGTGGCCATAAACAATTGCTCTTTCCTTATCCTTCCTGACTGATTGTTCTGTAGTTTTGCTTGTGTCCTTGTCACTACTGGTAGCCTGAAACTCAATCTGCAGCCCATTCAGGTCGCAGAGGTAGTCCAGCTCCACCACGATGGCACATCTATACGTGCCGTCTCTTTACTGTTTCTTTCAGCACAGTCTCTAGAGTATGGAGGAGATACCAGGAGACAGGTTGTTACACAAGGAGAGCTAGACAGGGCCATAGCAAAGCATCAACCCAGCAGCAGCTCCTCTGTGTGAGCAACACATGAGGAACACTGCCAGAGCCCTGGAAAATGACCTCTAGTAGGCTACTGGTGTGCATGTTTCTGACCAAACTGTCAGAAACAGACTCCATGAGGGTCCTACGTCCTCTAGTGAGATCTGTACTCACAGCCCAGCACCATGCAGCTTGATTGGCATTCACCAGAGGACACCAGAATTGGCAGGTCTGCAATTGGCACCCTGTTCTCTTCATAGATGAGGGCAGGTTCACACTTAGCACATGTGACAGACTTGAAACAGTCTGGTGAACATTATGCTGCCTGCAACATCATCCAGCATGATGGTATGGCAGTGGGTCAGTGATGGTTTAGGGAGCATATCCTTGGGGGTTGCACGTCTCATCAGGAGCATGCTCAAATGTTATAGAGAGTTCATATAGTCACTTAGAGGCCAAAGACACAACTGAGTCACATTATGAGTTATGATTCAAATTTCATTGTGATTTTTAGCCCTCAATCAGTTGGTGATTTTGGTTTCCACTGACCACTGTTACATCATTTTGTTCTCAATGAATTACACAATGTACAGTAAAGATTTTGAACTTTGAACATTTTTTTTATTGGGATCTGATGAGTGTTACATAAATAAAAATAGAATTACTACAAATAGACATTAAAATAATGCTACTTAGTAAAAGCTGTTTAGTGGCACTACTGTCATGCTATCTTTTTGTTTGTTGCTTCAGCACCTGAGTTTGAGTTTTGTGAAAGTTGTGCACTCGGAGTGTATTTTTTGTGGTTACAGGAGGCACGGTAAGCGTGATCGTGGATATCTCATCCATACTGGCTGTGTGCATCTCTGCTGCTGTGGCTATCCTTTACACATTAATGGGAGGATTGTACTCTGTGGCCTATACTGATGTCATCCAGCTTACCTTCATGATCATTGCCTTGGTACAAACATTACATTTCAACTACCTGCAAAACTAATGATTTTCCCATCAACCTCAGCATTAGCCTATTTTGTATTTAGTGTTAATAAGCAAATGTTGCAATGCTAATAAGCTAAACTAAGATGGAACATGGTAAACATTATATCTGCCAAACATCAGCATGTTACAGTAACATGTACACAATCACATTTAGGTCAAAACACAGCTGTGCTACACACAGCTAGTGCAGCTGTAGTTACAGTATCTACTGTTGATGCTGTATCTTTATTAATGTGAGTACTATTTTTTATCCACAGAACTGTACATGACTGACATACAGTATTTTCACCTGTTTCCTGTTTTCATCCTTATTTCAGTGGCTCTGTGTGCCTTTTATCCTGACAAGCCCCTACTCTGCTAACATCACTGTTGCTGCAGTTACCAAGCTGCACCAGGAGCCATGGCTTGGCAAGCTGGAGCTGGAGGATGCAGGTTGCTGGATAGACGACATACTGACACTGGTAACGGACACCTGTAACGGGACCCAGTTAAATATCTTAGAAAGGCAATTTCATTAAAATCTCTTAATGCAAGATCAAGACGGACTACAATGTGATAACATAAATAACATTAGGCTACCATACATGTTTAATGGACAACTATTTCCTATTGTTGAAGAAATACAGTGAGCCAGGTTCAGGTGTGAAGAGACTGACAAAGACCTAACATAGCAAGGTTTATTGAGCCTGGCCGAGGAGATCAAGTGCCAACACTAAACCTGAAGGACAACATCTTGTCACCTGCCTTACCTTTTCTTGTTACCTCAATTAAGCCCCCTAAGCATATTCTATAACACCTACACTTGAGTTAAAAAGGTGTTATATGGGAACATAAATTCAAATATTACATTGCATTATACATGTTGTAAAAAATACTGTCTTTTTTCCTCTCCAAGGTCATTGGAGGGCTCTGCTACCAGGTTTTCTACCAGAGAGTGTTGTCCACAGCCACTGATGCCCAAGCAAAGATCACCTGTTTTGCTGGAGCAGTATTATGTCCAATCCTTGGCATCCCGTCACTCATCATTGGGGCAGCAGCGGCATCTACCAGTACCATCTTCTCATTGTCTTCATTGTCTTTCTAACTATTCGACTAAAACAAACATCTCTGACCAAATTCCACTCATATATAACCCTATGAGTCATATCTTTGTTTTAACTGCATGTGCTTAATGTCTGTCAGATTGGAACCAGACCACCTTCGGTTCACCCAGCCCGTTAGAACAGGGCAAAGCTGGTATGATCTTGCCTATTGCCCTTCAGCATCTCTGCCCATTCTATGTATCACTGCTTGGTATGGGAGCACTTGCTGCTTCAGTTATGTCGTCAGTGGACTCTGCACTTCTATCTGCTGCTTCCCAACTGGGCCGAAACATCTTCAAGAACATCATCTACAAACAGGTAACACCTCACATCACCACTACTCATACAGGGGTATGTTTCCTTTCCTTTTTTGAAATTTAGCCTTGATGATAGGACTAAATACTTCCATAATTTGCCCTGCACATGAATACTGTGATAGTGAAGCAAGTTTAAAGACTGCAAGTTGATTTTCCTGTAGTTCAGAGCTTAACCAATTAGAATGACTGAACAACAGAAAATGAATGGGAACTATTAACCAATTATTGGTTTAAGTAATTTATTAAGCAATAAGGCAAAGAGTTTGCAGCCACGCTAGCGGCTCTGAGGCAAATGACAAAGCAAACATTTTTGCTCATGAGCACAGAACACAAAGTTTAGCTGAGGCTGAAGGGAAAGTCATTAGTTCTGTCTTCTCAAATGTAAGAATTTCCTGATTTTACCTATTTATATCATTATTTATCATTATAAAACAGAGTATCTTTGGTTTTTGGTCTATTGGTCAGACAACAAAAACCATTTTAAGATGTCAACTAGGGCTCCAACAAATTGTCCTGGCATTTTTCACTGTTTTCTGACCTTCTATTGACTAAGGTGCTAATCACTTAATGATACAAAAAAATAGTCAGTAAATCAATTGATAATAAAATGAATAGTTGCAGACTTACAGTAATTAAGTGAATAGTAACCAATAGCTGCTTGGAAAAAAGGAAAACAAAACAATTTTAAACACTATTATATAGGCTACTTAAAACTTGCACCAAAGATAGTATTCGCAATTTGAAATTGCTTATAATACACAAAGCAGAGTTCTTTGAAGTTTTGTTATAGTATCACTGATCACAAATCTACAATGCGATCCATATTTTGGTTTAATAAAATTAAATAATTTCCTCATATTGCAGGCATCAGAAAAAATGATTATCGTGGTGGTTAAAGTATCAGTCCTCCTGTGTGGACTGATAGGAGCAGGCCTGGCCTTGACATCATCGTCCATTTTCCTGTTCTGGATGATCAGCGCAGATGTAATGTATTCAATGCTGAGTCCCCAGGTGATATGCACCTTCTACTTATCTCAGTGGGTGAACAGCTATGGGGCCTGTTCTGGCTTTGTGGTGGCAATACTGCTGAGAGCTCTGGTTGGGGAACCCTCAATAGGCCTGCCTGACGTGCTGCCCCTGCCCTGGGACAGGATACAGGAGGATGGTCACCGATACCGCTTGTTTCCTTTTCGCACCGCCATCATGCTTATCACCACTGGAACAATTTTATTAGCATCACGCCTTGCCATGTGGCTGTCAGGGAGAGGGCTGCTGAGAAGAATAAGTGATGCTGAAACGGATGCAAATGTATATCACATGGCACCAGTCCAAACAGATGTGGAGGAAAAGGGCAGACTTAATGAAGAACAGGCTCACTTATCCTCCCAAGGAAGCAATGAAGAAGGAAATACATGTTAGGATTTTTTCTCAGCATGCATCTTCATACAGCATATGGGTGGTGTTTAAACCAGGATTTATTTATTAAGGTCAAATGGACACCTATAATAATTATCATGGGGTCATTGCTATGTCTCAGAGTGAGTTGTATCAAACATCCATTTAAAGACAAATGTACTGAAACTTGTGTTATATAAACTGAAAATACATGTGATATTTGGTTGTGTGCAGTTCATTTCTTTGTATGTCTTACAAAGGGGACAGCATTGTGCTTATGTCAGAACAGTGTATTTTAGGGAGACACAAACAGCAACCTTTAAAAGGGACACCCCATTGATTTAGCATTGCACTTTAACTTGGGAACAGGTGATGAATGAGTCTGAAACTAACTTTCTCAATTTTTTGCTGGTTTAATGGGTTGCCTGTGCAGGATAAGAACTGCCTAAATGGTATTGTTAAAGTTCTCCAAGAACATTAGCCCAGCAGAGAGACTGGTCCATGTTCTGTCCAGTGAATTCACTGTAATGTACAATGCCAGCATTGTAATGTGCCCTTGAGGAGAACAAACTGCTACCCAAAGTTTTTTTATTCATTCCACTACCAAGGTTACTAAATGCTGACAGTGGGCATTTTAAATGACTGTCACATCCTTTTAAACTCTTATTTATATGACCTGTAAGAATGATTTATTTTGTTTTATTTTACTTACGGCTATTTGTTGTCTCCTTGAGTTGACCTATTTATGTTGATCTTATCTCACCTTTGACATATAACTACCAGCCATGATTTGTGTGTCAGCCAACGTTAAATGACTTGCCCATGGACATTCAGCTTACTTTCTAGTTGCCAAGACATGCTGCTGTTGTGATGTTAGCTATAGCAGCAGGAGAGTTTTGAGTGTCACTGTCTGGAGCTGTTGTGCTGGTTGAGGAACCGTCTCATCCTCTCTGCATGTTAGCAGCAGCTACTGTAGAAACTGCTTGCTAACAGCTGTGTCATTGTTCGCTCTATATTATGTTGTCATGGAATTGGATTTCTCCAGAATTGCTTACTTCACCCTTTACTTGTGTGTCTGACCGTGCATTATAAAAGTCTCTTCTTGCCTGAATATTTTACCGCACTTCAAACACTGGAAAGACCTTTTGTTCGAGTGGATCTTCATGTGCCTTTTCTGCGCTCTCAAAGTGTGAAAGGATTTGGGACACACTGAACACCTATAAGGACTCTCTCCGGTGTGTTGGCGCATGTGAACCACCAACTGACACTTTGCTATAAAACCTCTCCCGCAGTGTTTGCACGTGTATGGACGCTCTCCTGTGTGATACCTCATGTGCAGCCTAAGCTCTCCAGAGGAGAGAAAAGCCTTCCCACATTCTGTGCACAGGTAGTTCTTTTCCCCTCTGTGCATCCGCATGTGTCTCGCCAGGTGCTGGATCGAAGTCTTTCCACAAATGTCACATTTATAGCGTCGGTCTCCTGTGTGAATCCGAACGTGCAAATCAAGGCTATTCAAAGACCTGAAACCCCGGCCACAGCGAGAACAGAGATACGGCGTCTCGCCCGTGTGAACCCGGCGATGAACATTCAGGGCGTCCTTAGATGAGTACATCTTCTCACACTTGTCACAGTGAAATCTCACTGTGTGTGCTTTTGTGTGTCTGTTCAGTGTTGACACATTCTTGAAGACCTTTGTACAAACATTACAAGCATTTTTTGTGCTCTTCATCTCAGAAGTGCATGTTTCAGTATTTACCATCTGAAGGACATGGTCTGTCTCAGGTTCTTTAGACTGAGATTGGCTGGGTTCCTGGATCAGGTGTGCCTCCGTGATGTGCTGCAGAAGACCTGACACTTGGCTGTCGGAGTAGGGACACAAAGAGCAGGTCCGCGGTCCTAAAGGCATGTGATTGCTTAAATCTGAAAGAGACAAGATGATGAGCAGATTCAGTTTAGGTGCTACAAAATGGAAAGTTTTAGTATTACTGGAGTGTTTTGTGTCAAGATTATAGATTCCAATTCCTTCAATTTCTTGCAAAGCCCTATAAATATGGAAATTCAGTTGGAAAGCAATTGTTTTCAGTGGTGTCTAAAACCGGATGCCATACTTGAGCAGCTTGCAGCGGTCAGGTCATTGCTTTGTTCATCTTTTAACTCCAGGTCATCATCTTTGCTACAGTTCTCCAGATTAATATCAATTTGGTTTTCCTCAACAGACTCCTCATCCTCACTATAATCAAACTGCCCTTCATCTTCACTGCCTGTGGACAGTTCCTGATGCTCTGTAGGAAGTTGCTTCGAGTTTGGTTTGGGAGGAATTGACAGCCTCGGCAAAAACATACTCTGAGTTTGAGAGTAACCTGTGAGGAGAGAAAGAAAACCCATTCAGTTCTCTGCATATTAGCTAGCATAAATTGCTATAGCTAAGGAATACAGCTACAGCAATCGCAGCCATTACCATTTTTCGGCTGCCAGAATAACACCACTGTAGTTTAGATTTTTATTGTAAAATCCAGCAGCTTTTCAGCCCATTTTCCTTAGAATTTTTCCACAACCGGGGCCTGAGAGTTTTGTCATACTTACTGACCTAATAGAAGTTTTCATATCAATATTAAATGTGACAAACTTCTAAGTTTCAAATTTGCAACACTTACTGATGTTTTACTTTTTTTTGAATTGAAAGAACCCATGGGTAACAGTCACATTTCTTAGTATGCCATTAAAATGCAAGTTGAAAAGGTGGCATGAGACAAAAAAGTGTACTTTTAAACATGACCCATGTTCTGAACTTAAATGCAAACTCATCACTTTTAAAGTCAGTAAATTTTGCAAGAAATGTTCACATTGTGTCTCTTAAGAACGCCTTGTAGTTTCTTCTTTAGCACTCTAGAAGAAGACTTACATTTGTTTGTGCTTCCTGACTGTTGCTGGTGAAAGTGCAGTAGCGCCTTCAGCTGATCTGGTTCCAAAACCAGTTGTCCACACTCTTCCATGACAGAAGGAGTGGTTTTGAGCCACTCTGCAGTCTGTGAAGTGTGTGCAAAACACATAACACAGAACAAAGACCACGCTTATCCAACATCCTCATTCCAGGCTCTTTATTCAGTATCTTGCTCAGTGACAGTTACGAGTCTATAGTGCCATTGTGAATCCAAACTTGCATTTATTTATTCAGCTTCTCGCATAAGAAATGTGTAATCCCATTTCTGCTTAGAAATGATGGCATGCATGAATCCACATTTAAACTAAGGCACTTAGTTATTATTTCAAAATGTACAGTACCTGTTTAATATCCGGTATAGGCAAAAGATTATCCAGTTTAGAGATGAATTTCCAAACTAATGTGTGCATAGTTTTTTCATACTGCTGGCCATAGTGGATGGGAAAGACTTCCTGGGAAAAAGGAAGGTAGGAACACACATACACACACACAAACACACACACAATTTTAATCTTCCTGTGTCAACAATTTCAGAAATGGCTTTACTTTCACATGTCCACTCTCAAGGTAAGATTTGAGCTATTTGGCTTATTGGCTCCATCATACTATTTTTTTTTATTTTTTACAAAAGTATTAATAGACTGATGAATCCCAAGCCGCTATTGATAAATAAGCCTGTTATCAGACACAACTTTTATTATGGCAATCATGTTAAGAATGTCTGACCTTGAAAAACATCCTTCTCTCCTCTGTGTCCTCGAGCAGGAGATGAACAACTTCCACAAAGTTTGACTTTGAATTTTCCAACTCCTCTAATTCCTGTTAAGTGGTGTCAAAAGCAAACAAACTATAAATGTGTTGTTTCCCAAAGAGTGAGTTCAGGGTCCCTTTTGACCAATCAACAAGATGCATTATCAATTCAAAGTTCCATCAAAATCAGCACATCACTTCACTCCAAAGCCCTGAGTGGTGAGCTCAGGGCTCACCTGAGCAAACACACATTTCTCTGTGGATCAATAATAAGTAGCTGATGGGTTAGCAAACTAAATAAATAAACTATGGTGAGATTAAGAGAAGCAGAGGAGCTGGTCTGTGTCTGTAATAGCAGGAGACTGGTTGTAGATGGCACCTATAAAAGCTTAAAGCATGGAGTCACTTATAGCAGCTAAACTAAAATTAAAAATGTAAGAGACCAGAATTTGAACATTAAATAACAACAAGTCCTCAGAAATCGTTAGAGGGGAGAAGATCACTGCCTTGGGCAAAGTGAGGTGGAGATCCATGGAGGATTTCCTTAATGATCTCTCAAAAGACTAAAAAAGGCTAAAACAGAAATGCTACTTAATTTGGACTTTGACTGTCTGATTTTGACCTCAGCCTTTTCCTACTGTCAGCAATAGAGGAGCTTATCCTATGTGTGACAACAGAGCATAAGTTCAGTGTCTACCACGCACAGCTAAAACCTTGTTAAGGTGATCAATGTGACAAGTGGAGAGTAATAACATCTAGGCCAATCTAATATAACCTATTGAACACTTTCAAATTGTGTGCATCCCTTTTTGTAATAAAGGCTTTACAAAATGAATGAAAAGTTGACCTAGCCGCCTGACTTAAGACCCATTTAGTGCTCAATTACAAAATATTTTTTATATTAACAGCGGACTGAGTGAGAATCAACACACTCTGCAGCTCTATGCTGCTTTTAGTTCAGTATTCAGGCACACCTGCAGACTTACTTCCTGGTCACAGCTGGAGCCCATTGTGAGGTTTTGAATGACCCCCAGGTGAGGTTGTATATTCAGCAGGTTGGCTGTGCTCTCGCTGCGACACAATTCCAACACCATCTGAAACAGACACCATAACAGACACTTCATTGCACTGTTGTTTCTCTAATAATATGTGTAGGTGTAACCTCAAGTAAGGCTACAAAAAGTTACATTTTAATGTTCTAAATAGTCTGCTTAACAACAGCAAATATCAAGATGTAAGGTTAGTTCCTCTCCTCTGAAAAACAACTTTTACTGTAGAAAATACAATGCTTACCCTTGCTCTTAATCTGAGCAGGAGTTGCACTTTATCTCTGGGCGTCAGCAGCTCTGGGATAAGCTCTGTCACAAACCTCACCAGCTCCTCCACCTTTCCATAGTGTAGCACATTACAAGCCTGGACTACTTGCCAGGCAAAAGCGCACATCAGACGCAGTGTTGGAACAAGGAGACACAATGAGGTGACAGACAAGCAGCTACCTGCAAATGGGGAAAGAAAAATTACAGAGCAAACATATCTTGCATACAGATGTATTGACAAAGTTCCAAACCCAGCATTGGTGGTCCCCCCATAAATTTGCACTTGCAATAATTTAAATAGTCCCTGTGTTTGCAAATTTTCAGATCTGAGGAACAACTACTAATCACTCTCTTCTGCATGAAGTAACCTAATTTAGAACATCATTTCTAATGTTACTTGTAACATACTCTAGTTTTAAGCCACAGTAAAGTACAAAGACAATTACCTAAGTCTTCCACAGTTTCAGAAGGGTCTAGCTGTGATGTTTGCAGAGAAGCACAGGATGAATCCATGGCTTCAGCTGCTTGTTCAGTCTCAGCCTCTGGCTTATGATGACCAAGGACTTTATCCATAATAGCGAACCATCTGCTCTTTTGTTTCTTAGAGTCCGTCTGTTCCTTCACCTTTCTGTACTTTTGTATCAGCAGTTTTATCTTTGATCTGCATTGGCTGGTGGTCTTATCAAAGCCCTGAGTGGCGAGCGCGGAGCTCAGCTGAGCAAACACTATTTCATTTCTAGTTGATCTAAGCTGCTCCTGGAAGCTCTCCTCTGCCCATAGGGTGAGCAGCGATTTGACTTCATCTGGTGTCCAAACAATCAGTGTCGTATCTGTTGAAAGCAATGAAAACTAGGTGAGAGCTCTCAAAGATGCAGATACTGACCTTTTGGCGTGAGATTTAAAACAACATACCTCTCACATGCTCATCCTCTGGTGACTTAGGTTGTGTCAGCACAGCAGATGAATCCACCTCTGTAGAAATCTCTCCACCAGAGCCAAGGATTCCATCCAATATAGCAAACCAGTCGCTTTGAACGTCCCTGTGCTGTTCCTCTTCCTTGATTTTCCTGTACTCCTCTTTAAGGTTGTTCACTTTAAGAAAGCACTGATGTGATGACTTGTTAAACCCCACAGACTTAAGTTCACTGCTGAGGTACTTAAAGACTTGATTGTTTGTTGCTGTGTTAAGAAGCTGCCTTTGAATGTTTGGTTGTGCCCAGAGGGTCATCAGCACTTGGACTTCATCCGGCAACCACTGGGTTTTATCTGTGAAAGTACAAAAAAGCGAAATCAAACAAAGGCAGTTAGATAAAAAAATATACATAAACGATATGAAATGACAATGACATTTAATGCAGACTGGGATTTAGTGAATGACTCTTTATCCATTCATTTAATGTCTGGCCCTCTGTTCAACCAGGTCATTACTAACTTTGATATAAAGACCTGGCCAAAGAAGCTGCATATCTACATCGCTACATGCATTAATTACACAAAGAGGCAACATAAAACAAAAGCACAATGTTGGTCAGTATAATATAAAAAGTTAATAAAAACTAAATTTAAACAGCGTCACTCTAAGTCCTTTGAAGAAATAAAACACAACATATTGTACATTGCATTGAATAACAACATGCAATATACAACAATCTATATTTTCAGATAATGACACTAACTCTGATGGAGTTTTTTTACAGCCCGATAATTTGAGATGGGAGCTGAGACTGGTCAAAAGTTCCTCCCTTTTGTACATAGAAAGAAGAAGCTGTTCCTGTACTGTATTATCTGCCCAAGGCGTTAATGTCCAATGGGAAGCAGCTGATTGTGTTCCCCAGCAACACCTGATTGTAGCTCATTTGAAATTGCATAAATGAAAGAGAAATGCTGGCAAAACAGAAAAGTCTTAAAGTTTTAATTTCTACTTACCATCAGTGTCCACATCCAGGACAGATTGTGACTGACTGAGCAGTAAGGGCTCTGTTATTTCTGAACGTCTTGCTGTTGCAGCGTTGGAACTGAGGACATCATCCATAATGGCAAACCATACACTGCTTTTGCTTCCAGCCCTGTGCTGACCGAGTTTGATTCTCTTGTAGTCCTGCTTAAGTTTTTTGATTTTCTCCCTGCACTTCTTCGGCGCTTTGTTGAATCCAAGTGATGCTAGTTGAGCACTGAGGTGAGCATAAACTTTATTATTCCTTACGTTGCGGAGAAGCTCTTCTTGAACTGTGGGATTTGCCCAAAGTGTCAACAATGTTTGGACTTCACTATTTGACCAACAGCATAATGGTATTTCTGTGAAAGCAAGAAAATAAATAAACTAAATACATTTTTTAAGAAGGCCATGCACTTTTGTGAAAAGAACTCACTCTCTAAGACGGTATTCCACAAACAGTTTAGTACACTAATTCTGCATAGCATTTAGCCTCTGGCCAGTTTGCTTTGCACTGTATCTTTCTAAAGACTGTATCTAGGTGCTTTTGAGAGACTGTTTCTTAAATATGGAGGACTGATCCTGACAAATTCAGAAATAAATAAATGCTCAATAAATAAATAAGCATCCAAATAAATGCACAAAATAATAAAGTAAATGAATAAATGTAGGCAGTAATTAAATTAAAAAGCAGACAGAAATGTATATATGTATTTTAATTAGCTTCTTTACTTATTCATCTTTGTAATAGTTACCTTATTTATTTATTGTCCGTTATAATCTTCAACTTTATTAATTACTTCTTTTTTAAATGTATTTATTTATGTGTGTTTTAATATTTTTGTTTGTTATTTCTGTTTTATTCTTCTGCTGCATTTTCTACCCTATTTATTTCCCCAGTGATTGATCTATTTCTGTCCTTTTTCATTATGCAAATAAGGAGGGGCTGTGTCTTAAGGGGTGAACTTCTCCCCTATTGGTGGACCAGTCAGATGGGAGAGCTCTAGGCCTACTCTACCTGCACACATCAACAAGCTTGCTCCTCACACAGTCAGATCGCTTCCTTCATTGCGCTGAGGTGTTTGGCAACTCTGTTTGAAGACAATACTACCAGCCATGTCGTCCTTCTTTTTCATGTCAAATACAAAATACAGATCATTTTTATAACTTATGGTTTATTTTACGTCCAAATTTAAATTATTAGAATTTAAACGTTCATTTTAAAACCACAGCAGTCTTTTGGCTGTGTCTTTTCTAGTGCACTGTGCTGATTACGATACAGTGTCACCACATCATCGTTATAGTTACAAATGACAGAAATCCACAAAGTGCAATGCTTGCAAGAAAATAGTGTTTATCCTGAAGACACCCATCAGATTGTTGTCAAGAGATGGAGGTGGCTGCCTCATAATTCTGATTGAGAAGATTAGCTTCTCGATGAGAGGTTCCCTAAGATCTATCATAAAACCTAGTAACCATTTTTAGAACATACCGACACCCTGGCTAATAATGACCCCTTTATTTATTTTATACCATCGGAATTTTATGTGCATTCCCTTAGCTTGGTGACTACTTACCTTTTCCTGATGTTTGCACTTCAGTGGAGGTCAATGTGGTACTTGTAGATGGACTGTTAACATCTTCTAGTTGAATGGAGCAGAAACTTGGGTATTCTGGTTTCTCTGTGAGGTAAGGTGTTGGGTCTAGTGTAGAGCAGGGGATGAATTTGCTGTTGCAGCTTCCAGGAATATCTGTCATAGGGGATGAATCTGCAAGAAAAAAATAACTTAAAGAACAAGTTTTAATTCACTGGAACAGACAAAGAAACAATTTTTGCACAGATTTCCCTTTTATCAACAGTTAGAAACCAGGCTGTGCTCCTCAACACATACACTAACTCTATCTCTAAAACCACATAACCTACAAAAGTTTTAAGAAAAAGGCCCTGTCTGCATTCATTTGACTTAAACAAGCTGAATGTGACTTTTTTTCTATTGGAACAATGACAACTTACCTGTTCCCATGTCTGAAATCAGGCATTCGGGTATCATAGTGGCTGACTGCTCTGTGTCCTCTTTTGTAACTGGACTTTGACTCATAATAGTGTCCATGGCATCGTACCACCTGAAGGTCTTTCCTTTGTCACAACTTTCGTCTCTGTGTTTCTTTATTTTCCTGTATTCTAGTTTAAGTTTCTTTATCTTCTCCCTGCACTGTTTAGCAGAACGACTCACCCCCATTTCAGCCAGTCTACCCGACAATTCTCTGTATACTTTCTCATTTCTCAACGATTCCCCAAGGTCATGTTGTATTTTTTCTTCTGACCACACTGCTATAAGCACCTCAGTCTCTTCTTGAGACCAGTTGACCGGAGCCTCCATGGTGTTTTCTTTCTTTTTGTTCTTAAAGAAGAACAACTGACTATAGAGATTTGCTGCACGTGAATGTTTTTTCAAAATGGCGCTGCATCCGCTGGACGTCACACTGTTTGAGCCAATCAGATGGTCCTTGTCTCCATACAGGCCGGCTTGGGGAGGAGACGGGGGCTGTGCCTAGATCAGATCCGCAAAGAAGAACCAGAATGCTTGATAACGGTTTGGCTCATACAGCGGGGCGTGCCGTGCCGTGCCGTGGCGGGCCAGTGGAAATGGCCTTTTATATGTTGAATGGGTGTTGCGAAATGCACTCTATTCATAGACGAAACGGACGCCGCCAACACGAAATATGTCAACAAATTGTTACGCAACGTCACAAGAAAAGTGCATGAATATCAGATATTGTTTTGAGCACCTACTTCGAATGTAAAGATCTCTTTATTTTGTTAAGGAAGTTTCATGTAAACACAAAGCTAAATGCTCAAAGTCAACCCCATGTTTTAAGTTATTCGTAATTTAAATTGACATGTACATTGAGTCTCTTAACTTTGTAACCAAAGAAATACATTTCAGTTACTATTCGTACTATACTAATTTATACCTTCTATCACCACTTGTTAAATAAGTCTGACACTTGTTCATCTCTACTTTCAATTTTTAATCATTATATCAATTCTAATTTTTTTCAAGAACTGGATGACTGACAGAAAATCTGAATTCTAAATAGTTATTTTAAAAAAGCTATTGTTCCAATACAAAACAATACTTGTCTGCATTGTATTGTAGTAGTTTTTATATCATTTTTTGATCTCCTTACTTTTTTAATATAAATTCCAATGCAAATTCCTCCTATGTGAAAATGTACCTGACAATAAAACTGATTCTGATTTGAGCACTGATAGCTTGACTGGCTAAACATAAACCCCTATTTATGTGCCATTTCATAGCTCGTTTGGTCAAGATCACAGTGGAAAAAAATTACTTTTACAAGATAATAAACATACCAGTAAGACAACAGTTGTTTACCATGTACATTTATTTTTCTGCAAAACATCAAAAACAAACAAAAATATTGAACAGGTATTACTTAATGGCTTATATACATGCCTACTCACAATAGGATAAGTAATCGGAACACTAAGATTCACAGCACAACCTCATCACACATTTGCATAATGTTTACTGTCTGGTAGCTACATTAAAATTCTCAATGTTTTCTTGTGTAAAATAATTAACAAAACTGCATCTACTGCTGATTAAAAGTAAAATCATAATAAAAACAAATCAGCCTATTTTCACTATAAAAAAAGCAAAGTAATTGTAATGTTTATAGTTCAGGGTTACATAAAAAAATGTTTGAATCATTACCATTTCCACAACAATACAGTAACAAGATAAAATGTTTTCTACTGACACTACAACATTTTATTACATAGCAGACAAATTATCACATGCATTGAAATACTTATACTTATTGTTTACATGATGCCTTTCTCTTAAATGCTGGCTATATTCAACAAGCATCTCATAAAGTGTTTGGAAGATTATATTTCTTTTAACTTGTCATAGGGTTTTTGGTAACAAAAATTACCAACCACTAACTACAAAACAGATCAGAAAACGATTTTTTTTTTTGCTCTATTGCTACCTTATATTTCTCAAAATGACACAGCTTCGGGTAACTTCATTACCTAAACTCAGTTTGTCACATCACCTAGTTATATGAAAAACAGTACTTGTGCAGTGAAACAATGGACTTTATTGGCTGAAACGATTAGAATCATCTAAATACCTATTTTAACTAAAAATGGGGGTGTTTAAATTCAATGATCAGAAAAAAACATTCAAAATGTGTTTTCATTACCCAAACAAACAACAACTGTTATCAGTGATCCACATCAGCCCAGGAAGCCCTAAATCTGAGCTTATGTATTACAAAATGTTTCTCTGATTAATAATCATCGCTAGCCTCGTCTTCCTCATCATACTTCCTCTTGACGGAGTGCTGCTTGTGCTTTCCTCTGTGTCTCCGTTTGCCAGAGAAGTCGGGATTAGCATCCCTCGTATGCAACTGCTCATGCTTCTTAAGAAGGCCGGGGACGGAGAATCCCTTGCCACAGGTATCGCACGTCCAGGGCTTCTTGCACGTGTGAGTCCTTTTGTGGACGTTCAGATGGGAAGCCAACTTGTAGGTCTTCCCGCACACGTCACAGCTGAATGGGCGTTCGTTGGTGTGTAACCTGATGTGGACCTTCAGATTCCCGACCTGAGTGAAGGTCTTCTCGCATATGGAGCACCGGTAGGGTCTCTCTCTTGTGTGGATCCTCAGGTGAACCCTCAGGCAGTACTTGCTAGAGAACTTCTTTTGGCAAACAGGGCATGGAATCTTGGCTTTGGGCACGTGGTCTTGCTGGTGCCTCTTCAGGTCGGACAAATAAACAAAGGTCTTTCCGCACTGGGAGCAGAGATACTGGCGGTCGCCAATGTGGTAGCCCATGTGTCTCTTCAGCAAGCTGGGGACGAGGAACCTCTTCCCGCAACGCTCGCACATGTGGGGGCGATCTCGGGTGTGCCAGCGCTCATGGTTCGACAGCTTGAAAGCAGTCGGGAAGCTTTTGTTGCAGTGCTTGCATGGGAACGTCATCTGGCTTGTGTGGCACTCCATGTGCCTTTTGAAGTAGGTGGACTGTGTGAAACCCTTGTTGCAGATGTTGCAGTAGAAAGGCTTTTGGCCGCTGTGGGCCAGCATGTGCTTCGTCAAGCTCTGCAGTTTGGTGAAACACTTACCGCACTGGCCACAAGCGTAAGGACGCGCTGTACTGTGGGTCTTCAGGTGGTTGTTGAGGAAGGCCTGCGTTCTAAAGCTTTTGTTACATGCTGTGCACACGAAAGGCTTCTCTCCTGTATGAATGCGCTCGTGGTCCATTAGCTTGGACTGATAAGGGAAGCTCTTGTCGCAAACACTGCAGGTGTACCTGTCAGCCGGAGGCCTAATTTGCTTTTTCCTTCTTATGCTGGGCTTCATGTCATCTCCTGCACTGAACCTGGCTGGAGGAAGTGGTGGTAGGGCTGGGAGTGAGAGCGAGTTGGTAGCAATTTGTGACACCCACTGATGCAATGTGACTCGCTGAGTCTGGGGCTTTTGGACATCTTTTGTTCCTCCACTGCCTGCATTCTGTACAGCAGAAGTGGGTTTGATTGGCACTTGAACTACCTTGAAAGGGATTGACTTCAATGGCAGCGGCCCCCGCAGTACTTCTGGCTTGTGTGGTGTTGCTGGTGCCTTCTCTTCCCGTCTGCTTTGTAGAGTTGTGGCAGGCTGTTCCTGTGTCTCTTGCACCAAATTCTCCCTCTGAGTTGTTGTGACACTCTTTTCCTTAGGTTTTCCATCAGCTGCCTTTTGACTGTATCGCACTCTCCCCCGTGGTCCAGTATCAGGGGCTGCTGGGCTATCAGAGTGATCTGACATCACTCCCAAGTCTTCTGTGTCACTGAGGGAGGCTGGGCTTGTTTCATTGAGAGTGACCTCTAATCGTCTTGGTGATTCTGGTGGCGGTGGGGGTGGTGGTTCTACTGGTTTGGGGCGAAAGGCGAGTGAAGAGAGCACACAGTCTCCAACCGAGGACGAGATGGTTGCTGCACAAACGGAGAAGGCTTTGTCAAATTAATTTATGATTTTATTTTAATTAATGGTTTTCTTTTTCTTTCATACAAACAACCTTAAGTATACCTTTAACACCCAGGAGTCCCTTGGCCTGCTGGTGCAGGAGGAGAGTCTTCAGGTCCCCAGGGTCAGGGATGAAGCCTCCACACGCCTCCAGGAAACTGGGCTCCGTGGAGATCATGGCACCAAGCTGAGGTAGAGACGCAGGAAATGGAAATAATGAATAAGTCTGCAGTATAGATTTAATCTATCACATATCTCTGTACATATTACCATTTCAGGAAGCTTTCCTCTGCTATTTTATTTATTTATTCTTAAGGTGTCTTGTAACAACTCACTATATATATAATATAACTGAAACAAAATCCTTAATTCAATCCTGAACAAGACAATTTCTTTCACTATATTATGTAAAATGTCTTAAAGTCTGCATTAAAATGTTAGAAATTGGTCCAGTAAAACAGACATTAAATTCTTAATTAAAAAAAAAGGTTTTCACCTACATAGTAAAACTTCATTCAAACATGACTTAAAGCGTCAAGAGGTGTGGAACTTAACTGAAATACTTTTGCAAACATTCTGAATATGTGTCTGTACACTATAATTATTGATCTTATTCAAGGTCAACTACAAAACACCAGTGGCTAGCCTGGAGGAACTCTGAATCGGGGTCAACAAAATAAATCAGTCTCCAATCAGTATCCCACCCCGCTGTGACTTCACCAGGCTAAATGTCAAAATGCAATGACAGTAAATGTGCACACCTGTGAGAGATTGGGAACAGGAAGAAGTTGCTCCAGCTTGCACACCAGACCTGCAGTCAGCGCCTGCAGCGCTGTGTCGAACTTTGTGCCGTACTGAACAGGAAACACTTCCTGCAGAAAGAGAAGTACATACGAGTTTAATAGCATTAGGACTTGTGAGGGCCAAACACTTTTTTCAAACGGAGTGATGCATGAATTTAAGGTGTTATATCTCCATATGCAGGCGTTAAATGCATCTGAATTTATGGTGTAGTATTACATCCATTTATTAATACTATGCATCTGTTACCACATCTAAATGTCTTTGAGTGATTACAACCAACCACTGTTTAATACCACATTAAAACAAATGTGGATACCTGGAAGAAAAGCTTCCTCTCAGCAGGGCTTTTGAGCAGATTCTGGACCAGCACCATGAAGTTCGTTTGAGATTTCTCCACTTCTGTGTCCTTCTACAACACAGGAAATACTTTCATTTCCTTGGTTTAACTTTAATTCATACATTGGGATTCTAAACGCACGGCGTGTTAAAAGAGGGTATAACTGTATACTGTATGCTTTTCAGAAAGAAAAAAAAAAGTTGCCATTCTTACCCCTGTAGAGACCTTCAACTTATTTATGAGAGTTTGAATAGCCTTGGAATCAGGTGGGCCCGCTTTGTGAATCAAATCCAAAATGATCTACAGTACAAGACACAAATTATAATAAATACCGATTTTGATATCCGCCACTTACATAAATTACATCCTGCTATTTGATGCACACACACACACACACACACAATAGAGATAAAACTCTCACCCTTGCTCTCAACCCCAGGAGGAGCTGGGCAGTCTGCTTGAAACTCATGACCTCAGGAACAGTCTGTGTCACCATGGACACAAACTCCTCCACTTTCCCATACTGCTTCACATCTCTCTGCCGTATGACCTGCCATATGTACGAGTATGTCAGCTGCAGAGGGGAAGCCATCAAGCGAAGGGAGGCCAGGGGAAGGGGACCTCCAACACCTGTGCAGAATATTACATATAGTTAGGACATTTTGTTCTTAGCATGCGTGAAAACAGCAGTAGCGTGTTTTCTTGTTTACAGCTGGCTAGGTTTCACGTTGAGGGGTCTTTGATGTCACCATTTTACAGCTCATTGTCTTTGATCTGTTGCTATTCTGGCTGTCAAACAGAAATATGTTCTAAATAGGGTGTACAAGGCCCGCAACAAAATCACTGATATTTAACAAAAAAATCCCCTACATCTGAGCTAGCAAATAATGATAAATGGTGTGAGGAAAAGGTTGCATTACAAACATACACTCATTTTATCAGTTTTAACTTGTGTACACTGTTTTGAATTTATTTGATGTGTTTATATGCTTCACACTGTGTTTCTGTTTCACTGCTGGGTAACTTGCTTAATTGTCCTTCGTGATCAATCTTCCCCTCAGTGATGACTGAGTTTGCAAAATGTGTGTTTAATACAAACTACCGACACCAGAAGTGGTTGATCCAGAAGCTGCTGTAGGGGGCGCTGCAGTGCTAACTACACGCTTTGATCACTGCAGATAAGCTGCAGAGGAGTTGAAAGTGTGCACGTTTGCGTGTGCACGTGCAGTCGTGTAGAGAATGAGCGCCAAACTAACAGCAGAGTTAGATTCAAACTTTAAGTTGAAGGTCTGGGCGATGTATTCTTACTTTAGGGAATCCGCATAGATGCTATTACACGATGCCGCTGCCAAGCAGGGCATCCGGGGGTGGTTTCATTTAAAATCAAGCAGGCTGGACAGCCCCCGGTAAAGCTCGTTAGCTAGCTTACCACCAAACAGCGCCAAAATAACTGAAAAAACTTCGCAACACGCATGTTTACCTGCGTTTAAAAGCAAACCGTTGGTTTACCGCAACAGATGGCCTAACGCCGCATCTCATATTCTGACCACCGTTCTCGGCGGCAGCTAGCCACCGTTAGCTTGCTAACATTAGCTTAGCAACTTACCTGTAGTATCAGAGCGTTTCTCCATTATGTGCTCAGGATCTGTCGCTGATTCATGAGTTAATCAACCGAGTGTACGCATATACGTACAATGTTGCATTTGACCCCGAAATATAATGTTAAAAAGTATTTAACCGTCTTTCTCTCGACCGTCAAGCCAGGAAGAATAATGGCGACCGCTGGGTAGCGGCTTTCCAAAACAAAAGTCTGACTTTTTCCGGCGGATCTTCCTGTAAAAAATAAAAGCACAGTCTTTAGAAGTTGTCAGTAAGGAGCAAACGCCACAGAAAAGCAACAATCGACCGAATGAATTGTGATGGTCGTGACGTACATTATGATTTTTAGTAATCAAAATTATTTTGACCTTGGTTAATGCACTTATTGTTGTCTTAATACAAACATGAGTAACAGTAAAACAAATGTCCAATGAAAACAAAGGAGTTACACAGTATAACACCATCCAGCTCAATGCTACATTACAGCCAGAAATGCAGTTTTATTATTATAAATGTAATTGAAATTAAAAATAATGCTAAGGTTATTATTTTTGCAATACATAACCAACCTATGGCAATTAATTGCACCTCTTTGAGATAACATCAAAGGTCAGAGGCCTGACTGGATGACCTGACAAAGTTCTACATGAATGTATGATCTGTTCTGAGATCCTTATGAATAAGTCCAAATATTTCACTTCAAAAATCAAGAATGAAGGCCTTTTATCAAGTCTGTTGTTGTCGATGTTGAGTGAACTCCGTGTCTGTTTGAAGTTGAATTGTTTTTCTATATTTTTTTCATTTTGATTAGAGAGATATCAAGGAAACATTCAGACTTGTTGTTGCACTGTTTTACAGACATCAATAATAGGATGTACCAATATATATTTTTTACATTAATGACAAATAATCTCAGAGTATACATATGTTTTGCTCATGGGACATATGCAGGGGATGGGCAAAACAATGTCAACATATCATAAAAAAGGACATTGACCAAATCACTGTTATAATCTGCTACATACATGGGTCATGTGGTATTTATTTGAATGCCAGTTAGCCAGACATTTGATAATCAATACTTTTATATGTAAATTATCAAAAGATTTTGAGACAGACAACATTCAAAAAGGCCAAACTGCAAGAGTTTCAGTGAAAGTGTAGAGGCAAAAGGGAATCATGATTAAAAAGAGAAAACAGAGATCAGTTGAAACTAAGAAACAAGATATATAACACAGTAGCATTTAGGGGGATGACAAATAC
>JAPMOB010199046.1:0-17013 GCA_029875015.1 Lepomis gibbosus
TACAGGTCCGTGTGTGGCGGTGGTGTCACTTACTGATGCATCAGAAATGCTTGGGAAAATGTAGCGTGTGGAAGCTACCGTGCTACTCGGCCAATAAAAGAGCTTCGTTACTGAAAAGCTATTTGATTTAGAAAATAGCGATGCTGCCACCAAGCTACTGAGAAATGTAGTTAAACTAGTAACGGCGCTACTTGTAGCGACGCTACTGCCCAACACTGCTCTAGTCCAATATTCACCATTCTTTTAGCTCAGTTTTTGGACCACAAAGTCCTGAGAAAAAGATGCATCTCTTCAGCTGCTAAATGCTCCACTATGTTTACAGAACAGTGGGTTTAACAGAGCCTTTTTTGAAGAAAAAAACTGCCTAAGGCTGCAGCTGAAAACAAGGTTAATAAAAGCAGAGTTGTGGACCAGACAACAACTAAAAGATGCTGAAACGAGGCGTAGTAGAGGTGAGGGAAACTGTCTTCTTGGCTGGACAATCATTGGGATGATTCAAGCACCTGTTTTCACACCATAAGGTTTATTATGGAGGAGTGCAGTGCAGGCTAGACAGAATGGTGGAAATCTGAGAAGTTTGTTCTCTGATAGAGGCCTTAAGGAGTCAGTGAGGTGTGTAAATCTCACCTTGCCTAGCATCTGCTGTGCATGTACAGGCACAGAGCTCATAAAGTGGATCTTTTGTCCGACGGCCCTGGCCTGCCCCAATAAAAAGGGAGCCTCGGTGCTGCTGTGCAAATGACTAATGTAATTCAATCTGGGCACCACAACGGCTTTTATGTCTGGACGCGGACAGTGAACACATCTGCAGGTTCCATCTCCGTGTAGCCCGGCCTAATTTGTTTGTCATTACTGGCTTGGCTTTCAACTGTGGGTTCTGTGCAAGTGTTTCTGGCAGCCACAGCCTCTGCATTAATGGACTGTTCACAGCCTCTTCTCCAGATGCTGCCCCGATCCTGTGACCCTGTCCGGCATGCAACTGTCCAGTCTGATGTCACCCTGGGATAATTATGGAGAAAAAATAAACACAACTCCTCTCATTCTGTCTGAAACTAGGAAAGACATATTTCTCTGAGTCAGAAGGCAATCGAAATGTGATGGGTCTTTTTTTTTTTTGTTTAAATGGTGTGGACCCAGTGTCAAAACGTGTTAAACTGATTAGATATACTTTTTTTCTATTTTGTACAGTGTACTAAAATATACTGTATTCATTGTTAGTTAGTGTTTTATTTTAGAGCCTGCGTGATATCACTTTCTTAACTGATATCTGGCCACAAATGAAGGACATTTAGAGACCTTAAAACTTTTGTTCTTGTTTCCATATGAGCCACTGTTAGAATGAATCAATTTGTCTTCAGAAATCCAAAGCACCATTTTATTGAGTTAGAATTAGATGCTAATTTACAAGACTGAATGGGATAAACAGAAAAAGGTTTTCAACTAGCAGTTTATTCAGATCCAAGAGAAGCATTCTTAGGGATGGAACAAAAAGTGAATTATCATTCTAAACTGACAAAGTGCGGACCACAATTTGTAGTCATTTTGAAAAATCTACAATTTAATAGGTGTTGAATGTTTTTATTTGAAAGTCTTTTTTCCCAATAGAAGTGCAAAAATGCGCTTTAAATTTTCTTTACCCTGGTCGATCTCTACCCGTCGAAGGCCTCCATAGCCTGCAATGGAACGGTCTGTGGTGAAGACAGGCTAAAAAGGGACGAAGATGTTTTTGATTTCTTTCAGAAAGACTCATTAGCTAGCTGACTCTGCCTGGACAGAGAGCTCAGAACATGGGCCTGAAAACCTCCTCCTCCCTTTCCAAAGCTCCTGTGCAAGCGGTGTAAACACCAACTCTCCCCTGGTGCTCGGGCTCCCGGTCTGGGAGTTTCAGAGGATGAACTGAGGGGCTGCATCAAGGGCCAGTATGAGATGAATAAGGAGTAGCATACATGTATGTCAGTTGCTGTTTCAGCAAAAGGTCTCGAGCTCCAAACGGACCTGACTCTCTGAGTCCTTTCTGTTGGAACTTTGGATAATCACGTGGTTTTCCTCTGGATTCTCCAAACCCCTGAGTGTGTAGTAGGGAAGAATGCATTTTATTGCTACTAAATGCTTTTTTATGTTGGCAGAATAATGTTACTTACTTTTATTTTCAATTTAAGAGGCAAAGTAACCCACTGCCTGGTTAGCTAAGAATGCCACACTGTGTTTAGTGTGACAAAATAATATCTATAAGTAGGCATTTTGAGTTATGGTCAAAAGCTTAACATAACAGATTTGTTATTTATTAAGGAAATGTAAGTGCCAATAGATTTATTCTAATGTGGTTATACTAGCATATGTTTTCTTTAATAGTAAATGAAAAAATATATAATTAGAAGAAAAACTAAATATAAAGTCTTCATTTGCAATTTACTTTAAATAAATAAATCCCTTTGAGTTCAAAAGATTCATTTGGCAGGAGACCCCCTTTCTGAAGTGTTATATTTAATGCTCATTATATACAAATTAGACTTCAATCAAAACAGTAAAAATTACGTGGAAATATCACCTTGCAAGTACCTATAATTGTAATCTACCGGTTCTCTGCTAGCAGTTTTAAGAACACAGACCATAAGTGCCTCAAAGCAGCGCTTTCAAGAGCCTGGCAAGCATGATGGATGCCTGAAATGAGCCGCTTCTGTAATTCAAAGTGCAGTAAAGGTTTAGAAATTCTGTCGGACAGCAGGGGAGTCTTTTGAAGAGAGACTTTCCATAGGAAACTGAGTTGATGGTGTGCCTTTTTATTATGCAGCAAACTAAGGCTATCTTGAAATTTGGTAGAAGTTACAGCCGTGGGTTATAAATCTGTCACCAGTAATGAAACACAGGGTGAGGGTGCTGCTATGAGTTGCTTGAAGGGGTCTTGGGGCAATAGTGGAAACATGCATATTTGTGCTACCATACATGGGAACAGTTCGCTT
Source organism: Lepomis gibbosus (assembly GCA_029875015.1). Lineage (NCBI taxonomy): Eukaryota > Metazoa > Chordata > Actinopteri > Centrarchiformes > Centrarchidae > Lepomis > Lepomis gibbosus. The sequence continues at coordinate 2,961 of JAPMOB010199046.1, forward strand.
AAGGAAAGGCAAAGAACTTAGATTATTCTAATAACATTAAATATGATTCAATATATTTTTATGCATGGCACTAATAAGAGGCCAGGCAAATCTGTTTTTAAACTAGTCTGATCTGTCTACTTTGTAATTTACAAGTGACCAGATTCCTCATCGTCACAGAATTATCTTCTGTTTAGACACTGTAATCATCAGCTTTCATCAGTTACCATAGCAACAATGTAGGCATGAACTCAATGAGCTCGCTACATTGATGTGCAACAGCTCTGGGAGCAGTGACAAGCAAGTATGATGGATGTTTCACCCCTGTTTATGCTGGCTGCTTTCACAGTGGCATTTTCTATTTGCAGAATGATCATCATGAAAGTCTATGTGTCACACAGACATCAGCAACAACATAGAAATGAAATAAAAAAATGGAAAAACTTTAGAACAAAGTGAAGTTGAGCTCTACAACTGTGGTTTCGTCACATACTTTTCAACTAAGTAGCAACGCATTTTCACCCAACAGACACTGTTCTTTTCATTCATGTGTTGAGGAGGAACACTCACACATGTTATATCATTTCTTTTTTATAAAAATGTTAGACAGAGTAGGTATACACAGGTACATACAATAGCTAATCCATTAAATATTGTGCTAATGGGAGCAACATGCATACCATTAGCACAATATTTAATGGAGTGCAGTGATTAAAAAAATTCAGCTTATTTCATTGCAGCGGTTGAAATTTGACTTGATAATTTACTACTTGCTGGATGCTTTGTACCAAGATATCATATTTATAATGAGGGATTTGGATTCTGCAGAATCAGGAATTACCTCCAACAATGTACTTACAGTACATTTCATTATGACGAAGACCTTCAAGAAACTTTTTATGATACCTGCCTCTTAAGTTTGTATAAGCAAGACACCACTGCACTGAACAAGACCAGGTCAGGCAAACCTGAGTCAGTCAAAATGCTAAAGTAGTTAAATATAATCAAAAACTACAATGCAGTCCCATAAAATAGAGCAGTGTGTAAGTGTGCATAAAAAACAAATCCTCAGCTTCAGCTCTGAGTTGGTCTATCTCTGGCTCAGTTTCTGCTGTGCTGGACCCTGACTCTTGTAGCCTACTGATTATATAGCTACATGCATGAGAAGAGCGTCAGTATTAAATATAACTAACAATAATCCATTCTCTAAGGGCGCGTTCATACCTGGATCAATTGGAGACGTTCTGACACAAGGGGGCGTTTCCTCTTTGGCTCGGTTCGCACTCTGAACTGAAACAAAACAAGATCGCCTAGAAGGGGTGGTCTCAGCTCGATTCCATTCAAACCCTGGAGTGGACCGTTTGCAGTGAGAACACAGCCGACCCATGAACCCGTGAACTGGAACAAATGAATGTGTTGCCTGGCAACCAACACCAAAAGATTGCTTGTCAATCTAAATGGATCTAAATGTTCATACTTTCATTATTTTTTTTAACTAATACTAGTACTCTGTGGTATATACTGTTGAAAGGGGTGCTTATGTATTGCACTTTCATATAGTTGGGGGACTTGCAAGAGACCAATTAACACTTATATTAATTAAAAACTAAATTTAAAAAGCATTAGACGCCAATATTTCCTGATTTTTCCTTCCCTGGGATGTGTCAAGCTCCTACATTTCCCATAATGCAACCAATGTTTGTTTCTGTTAGACCCTAGCTGCCTGGTTAGTGTCTTATATCTTCTCATACGTCTCAAACTCTCCACCAGTTTGGGACACAGGCTTTGTGTTATATCATCAGAGTTATTTTTTTTCTCAGACTTGACAAAGCTCAAAGCTAGAGCCAGCACACATCACGCAACAGTTTTCACTCTGAGTGCCCTTTTTAATAGGATGAATAAGATGAAAACAATAAGAGAGAGAGAGTTATTCCTTGGCAGGAGAATGTATTAAGATATCTTTTCAATGTAAGATAAATTGAGAGAGAGAGAGAGAGAGAGAGAGAGTCATGGAAGGTGAGACCCTGCTGAGCCCAGGAGGCTCATCTAACAAACATTATGGTGCACCTGGTTCTCCTTATTGCTAAACCAGAACTCATGTAAATTAATTAGCAGCTCATATGTGCACAAGTTAACATAGAAAATTGCATCAATTACCCAGGTGGATGGATGTATGTGTGTGTGAATGAATGCACATTCACTCACTAAACTCACAGACTGCATACAGTACACCACACTGCGTTCTGTGACCGTAAAACACCCCTGCATCAGGTAAGCTTGGGCTCACAAAGGGTAACAGAGTAACAGTAGCAATGTTTGAGGATAAGTTTCTGTTTTTAATCTTACCTTTATACTATACTATACTCAAATGTCAGTAGCAAGCAACGCAGCGTTACTTGGATTAGTCACTGTAGTAATAGAACTGTTTTAGAAAAGTAATTAGTTACACTACTAGTTACTGGAAAAGTAATATTATTATAGTAACGCTGCCCAGCACTGTGTTGCAGTCATCCAGAATTAATCCAATAAATGTGTAGTTACATAAATCTAGTTTGTAAACAGTAAGAAGAAATTATGAGCCTCTGTCTTAGTAAAGCAGAGAAAAGTATACATGAGCTGTTAAAGTGGGGAAAAAGTCAATATTCAGTATTGGTGTCACAATTTAAAGAAAACATTTTTGACTATAACCAAATCCCAAAATGCAGGGTCACTCCAGGCCGAAACTAGACTTGACATAGCCTGATGACAGGCCACAATGACAGAGCTACAAAAATGATCCTGTTTATGCTAACATTTACTGACCAACAGTAAAATGCATTACATTTAGCTATAAACTAAAAGACACAACAAACAGATTTTTTTTTTTTCACTTATCGTTGGCTTGATTGTTTGCTTGGCCTCGCATGGCTGTATCTATAAATAGAGACAAGCAAGACCAGAAGCAGATATAGTAGATTGCCCTCACGAGAGCCTCGAGCAAATTGCTATCTGCTGCTGTGGTGCTCTGATCTGAAGACAGTAATGCTGCTGTTATATTGGACTAACTCGATGTTTAAACATGTACATTTGTATAGGTCTCTCTTACCTTGCAATCAATTTTCTTAGGATGTTGCTATAAAATGTTACCCAAAATAAGAAAATATTATCCCTGTCTTAGGCATTAAACAGAACTATGTGACAATGCACATGATGACAGCACACAACACATGCTTTAGCAGACCTGTGGCATATGTCAACTCTCACTGTCTACATTAAAGGGGCACTATGTAATTAAAGGGTGAGGAAATAACACATTGTTCCACATTAAAAGCAATAAAACACACCCTGCTCAATGTTCCACTATGGTCTTTCTTGGTATAATATAACCACTAGCTTATGGTGGCTAGTGTAAGCTAGCAATCTTTATGTTATGGCTTGGAAGATTTAGGACCCAGAAGCAGACTAGGCAGTTAAAACTACAATAAAATGTTATTATTGTAAACATGGGAAAGGGGATGTGGCTGGTGACAGTATCTTGCTGAGAAAGGCAGAGGTCTGAGGGTGGAGATGGCGGGTGAAGATCAGGGCAGACTGGGTGAATGAAAGAGGGTGGCGTGGCTGGCTGGTGTTGGATTGACGTTGCAGACTGACAGCGAGCAGGCTGGCAGGCAGGTGAACGTGATCCATGGCAGTTGGATGAACAAGCTGGAATCAGGAGCCAGGGAGGAGAGAGTCATTGCAACGCTGACAGACACAGAAAGACAGACAAACACAGGTAAAAGGCTGAGGTCACGGCCGTGAAAACACCACTTATATATGGCTGTACATGGGCCACTACAGGATAATTGCTAACTTATGTACTAGTATAGATGTTGCACAACTTTTTATTGTTCAGTAAAATGTAAAGAGGCTCACTTTAAAAAAATAATTATGGTTTATTACAATTTGGTTGTGAGCTTGCTTCATCTTTGTTTTCTATGTATTTAGCCATGCTATTAATCACTGGATGTCAGTGTCAGACTGTCAGTCAATCATTTTAACACTGACTAAAATATTGCTATATTTACAATTGGATTGATAGCCATGATATTTTATACATACATGCATAGTACCCAGAGGATGAACCCTAACAATTTTGTTGAGGCCTTTAGCACCATCATCTGGCCAAATGGTCAGTTTTAATTTGTCCAGTAGTTTGGTTTGTGACCTTTAAAGGTTACATGTGTGAGATTTAGTGACATCTAGGGGTGAGGTTGCAAATTGCAATTAACTGGCAAGTCAGAAGGAAAAAAAAAAACTTTGATAGTGGTGCAGAAATTGATCTTAGTCATGAAAGCAACAGTCACGTAATCGCTTCCTCTTTATTGGTTTTGCCTTAAGACAGTCCCCCCAAAGCCCCTTAACCTTGCCCAACATCACAGGGGTTTGTGCCTAAAGTGACTGTATGCATGTCGACCGGCTAACCCTACAGCTGTGTATAGCAGGTAGGGTTAGCCTCCTTTGTGTTGCTGCAACCCAGCAAACTGCAGCGTTTCATAGGTTAACTTTAGCGTCAAATAACTACGCTTCGTCACACAGTTTGAAAGTCGCTAATGACGCACTGAGATGAGAATGTGTTGACATATTTTGCAAACATGTAATTTGTAATATGATTATAATGGTTAGTTTACTGTCCATGTAAAGTGATATAGACTGCATGTTGTTTGTATGCTCTGATAATGCTAATCCAACACTTCTTTGTAGTAGCGTCCATGTTGAGTCCACATTCCCACCCAAGAGAACATTTTAGCATAGACAATTAGCAAAGTATTTTGATGCACTGGTAATATAAATATGCTTTTTGTAATCTTACAAAAGGCATATTTAGTAGCAAGAATTACTGCAGCCAAAAAATGTTTGAAACCTCCACACCCAATGGGTTCCCACTTTTCTTGACATTATTAACATGGCAGTATCAGTGCACAGAGCGAAAAGAGACCTTTTTAGCTTGGCACTTGATAATAGTTCCAGTTTATATAATTATTTCAGCTCAGCTTTCTTTACTTGCCAACAATATGCCTTTAGTACTATCATCCAGTAAAGCCAACCAGCAAATTTGCAGATGTTTTTTTATGACAGCCTTTAGATAAAGCGTGCAGGCCCCTGAGATATTAGACCACTTGTATTTGTTGCATTCTTTCAATTGCACAGAACACCACTTAAAAACCAATCTGTTACTCAACTTCACTGAAGCACTTCGGCATAACAGATTAGACTCTTTGCTTTACACAACAGTGGCTGACATCTTTTTAAAGCGACAGTTGACCTCAGAAAGAAAATTGTGGAAGCAATAAGGATTTAGGACAGATAATGCCATAAAACAAATGATTTGGAACATAACTGTTCTGCAAGTTTTTTTCATTACGACAGTTTAATGGTTATTTTCCTTTTGGAGCATTTACAGTAACAGCAAGATCAATTGTCTCCTATTTTAGGAGGAGGCCGATGCGGAACAGGCAACTTACTGTGTATTTGGTGGCAATAACATCAGTTTTGATGAGAGGTTTTCCTATAACTCATGTAGCATTTTCCTAAATCTGTGTTCTGTTAAGTGTCACCCTCCCCATTCAGAACTACTCTGTCTCTCCGTTAGGCCGGCTGTCAAACATAGTTTGCTCAAACATCAAACTGCAGAACGAGCACTTGAGAGTCCAAACTGACAAAGAGAGAGCTGTTAGCCTAATTTGAAACAACTTTGCAAATTAAAGAATTTAACAGATTTTTCATTTCAGATTTAATTATGTTAATATACAGGACGTAATAAAAGAGAGAGCCACAGGGGGAGTTTTGAGAAAGGTGGTAGGTCAGGTCCAATAACCCAGTTTTGTTTATACAGTACCTCCTCCTCAGTCTCATTACATATTTAAGTCTAGCCTTGAGCTTAGAGTATTTAATGATATTATGTGAATGAAAAACACCAGTTAATGAAACACATTTAAAATAATGAAAAGTTTGAAGTAATGACACAGTGCGTCACTGAGGCGCCTGAAATATCACAGTTTCAGAGTGGTGGAGAATTTCAGGCTGAACTGTTAAACTGTCCATAAACCATAAACAGAGCACTACTCTAAACATGGGGCATTTTCCTGGACCGTGCTCACCAACTGAGCCTGGAAACTCTGATGTTTGTGGCTGGAAATTCAGAGGCTGCGGTGTATCACTTGCAACAGGAGCACTACAGGCATGATTAGTGTGTGATTGGGACTTTTGGGCGACCCCAACCCTAACTCTGATACCACATCATCCAGACTGGCAACTGGAACCGAACTGCTGCGACACATTTAAGGCTGCGCACTATATTTGAGTGGATCCATTTAAAGGGGATGGTCAAGGTTGAAACCACAGAGGCTGAGATATCCTGATTTTTAGTCTCTGGTTTTGGTCAAGCTTCAAAAACACTGGAACCTACATTTCCCATAATGCAACTCAGTGTCTTTCATTGGACACTTGTTGCCTCCTAAATGCCCACTTCTTTCAAACCTCACTTAATGTCCACTTAATACTGTAGGTTTTCTGTTACATGTTTCTACGTCAGACTACATCAGGGTTTTATCCTTCATGTGAAACTTGTGGAGTACACCTTTAATATATAATATAATATTTAACATAATATTGAATGTAATATTTAATATATTTTAACATCAATTTATTTTTTAAAGGTACCTTTATCACATCCTCATACATTATTTTTATTATTATTATCATTGTTATTATGTTTTGTCTTGTAAATGAATTTTTGACCTCGTAAATAGCAGAAATAAATTTACTTCAACTATTGATCATTTCATATGACCTGACTGTTTTGTCAGCTGCTGTTTCCAAGCTTAATATTTTTTTGAATTGGCTTAAAACAGCCCACATGGCTCTTGGAAACATGACACTTCTACAGCCACAATTTTGTGAGCAAAGTCCATCTACTGAAGATCATGAAAGCCCCAGAACAGTCACTGACTGAACCTTGACTTGTTTTTTTAACTCTATTAAATGACTTTGAGCATTAAGCACAGAGGTTTTGTGCTCCCATTTATTCAATTACTTTGCAAATTGTATTACTGTTGCTGATAAAATCAATATGCTGTTTAATGAGGTGGCTCATGTACGGGCTGTTTATTCCATGTGTTTGTTAATCAGATGTGTCATTATTAAAATCTGGTTTGTGTGTAAGGTAGTGCTCGTTGAAATACATGAGCCAATAGTCTTATAGGGAATAGCTTACGGGAAATCAGAGTGTAATTTATGTGTAAAGGTAGGGGAAGTTCAATAGCAATCTTTTCTAAATGTGCCTCTGTGTGCACGTCTCCTCTTGCACATTTAGTAGGATAAAAGCCACCATATCAGATGACTTTAGGACCGTCAATGAATATCTACCTTGGCTCAGAAAACTTAATTTATTGATTCACCAGCTCCATTTATTACATACTGCAAGCCAAGGATGGAGGTGCAGGAAATGAAAATAAATTTTCAAGGTTATTGCAATGGAAAACTTTAGTTTCATTTGCATTAAATTAGATTTTTCAAATGTTTCACTGATGAAACAACTTCTCTACATTATCAAATTAAAAATATCTGATAATTAAAAATAATATGTATAAACGTTCTTGGAACTGGGATAGAAACTGTTCTTTTCAGATTAAAATATAATTATGTTTCCACTTTGTAAACTGTGGATTTCAGATAATAATTCTTGGACTCTAAGCTGTCAGTGCCCCCCAGACAAAACATTGACACATCATAATTAATTAATACAATAACAAAGGTTTTGGTTTAAAATGGTTATGATACAAAAGTTCCACATGTAAAGTAAGATGGGTGTGTGATCCGTCTAGATAGCTAGCTGACTGTATTTTAATTTTTGTTTAATTGATACTTTTATTACTTTATTAAATATTGCATTGTTACTAGCAACAACACAGGGAAAACTAGCACAGGAATACAAAGTGCTTATTTCTTCACATAAATATTTAGCATATCCCGAGGACACAAGGCTCTACTGTTAAATAAACAGTGAATTCAAGAGCAACACAGACTTCTTTATATTTCGGATTTCACTTACATGTTTGCTCAACATTTTCCAGTAATTCTGCTGAATTATTCTTGCTAACCCACATCTTTGTAGCCTTGCTAGCATCAGAACTCTGTTGTTTGTGAGTACATTTTCTCCATAAATAAATCTTAAAGCAGCTTGCAGTAAAAAAAAAATAAGCCTGCTGCAAATAGACATAACAAAAACCTCCTGCGAAACCTGACGATTATGTGTGCAGAAATGTGCTGTGTAAGCAAAATTAAACCTGAGAGGGAGGCTGGAATATTTTTTTAAAATATCAGAACAGTTTTTCTGAGGTAGGCTGTCCTATCGCTGCCTCAGACTTTCAAGCAGCCAGCCAGACGATTCAAGGCCGGTACCAGAAGCTGCCACTTTTAAATGAAACATGAAAAAAAAAAAGATTCAAATTTCATTCTAATGTTAGTTTATCGTGAAAGATAAATTATTATTGAATTATTTCCACATTTCATGTTCCATTTTTATTTATGCTTTATTTTTTAAGTGGGATTCTTCAGGCAGGGCAGAAGGCTCATAGCACCAAGAAAATTCCCATCAAGCCTCATTAATGATTTATGCTTTATCCTTTATATCTAAAGTCCCATCCAGCATGGCCTTTTATATTTATTTTAAATTCAGCAGCTGCTGAAACAAATCTCCATAAATCTGGACCTCTGAATTACTATCGAACATGACATCACTAAGTGAGGTCAAATGTATTTTAGCTTACTGTGTAGTTCAGTGTTCTATGTGAACATACATATGACCCCCTGCTGATTTTTCTTCAACATCCAAGCTCATTAATTTCATTTGACCTCTTGTTTTTGGGAAGTCCTGTGTGTATACATGCACATGTGTGTGCAAATATCTGTACTGTACGTTTAATAAAGCCTTTTACTATACATACAATACATGTGCACCCGTGTGTGTGCGAGGGAGTCTAACAAAGTCACATCACTTCCACTTCAACACCTGCAGATCTGTGAGGTCAGTATGCAGTGGATAGATGTGCTGGGTCACATGACTGCCCTCCTGCCAACCTGGCCCCACCTTTCTCCCCCTTGGCCTTTTTTGTAAAGCTCCCCTCCCTCTACGGTTCTCGGATGGGAGTGAGCTGATGGATGGGAAGTGACAGCATGTGACCCACAACTCAACTATTTATGTGTAGCTATTCAACCTGTATCACATAAGTATGCTCACGCGACGTGGCAACTTTATGTTGCTGTTCTAGAAACACTGTCAGTCTGAATATGGAACCGGGTACAAAACTGCAGGAGATGTCCACTTATTCTTTTTTAAATTTAATTTCATAGTACTGTAATAATGAACAATAATATAGTCAATTTTGCTCTGAAAGGAGTACTGTGAAAACTCATTTTCTCAATGAGTAATTTTATTCTTATTTCCACCCAAATTCAAATTTATCAATGAATAACTACATCAGAAAGAAGGAATTGCTTTTTTTTTTTTACATTTGTCTGTGTAACAAAAACATATAACATTTGTATATACATTTATGCACATTTGTGTATAGCTGAATATAAAATAAAAAATAAAAGGCTTACATGGTTTAACCAGGATTAAAACAATACACTAAAAAATAAAATATATCTACAGACAATATGCTAATAATAAAACAGATATGAAGTGTTGGCAATAAAACAATGTGCTAGCATTAATTTTATTTTTAGAAAGATAACTTTTGAGAAGTGATTTAAAACTCCCTGAATCTGCAGCCTCAGATCCTCGGGCAAGGAGTTCCAGAGCTGAGGCTCCCTGACCGTAAAAGCCCGGTCACCTTTAGTCTAGAGCCAGCACTGAGGAACAGCCAGCAGAGCCCTGCCTGAGGATCTGAGGCTCTCAGGGGAGCAGCAATTCACCAAGGAACCTGAGAGCTAAACCATGAAGTGCTTTAAAGGTGATCAGTAAAATCTTAAAATGAATTCTAAAACTAACCAGGGAAAAGCCACAAATTGGACTGATGTGATCTTGTTTGCTAGTATTTGTTAAAAGCAGAGCAGCTGCCTTTTGTACAGTGGCGGCTGGTGTACTTTCTTCCAGCAGGAGCTGCTGTACTAAAAAGTGCAAACATGTACTAAGGTATCTCACCACGGCGGCCGTTTCACAACATTAACCACGTGTTAGAAAGCCCTTGGTTAGGTCCCGGTTTGAATTAAAACAATAAGTAAAAGTTAACTTTCAGGGTCACACAGGAATCAAACGCAGATGGTTTAAAGTCCTGTGTCTGACCTAGTCATCCATCAAACCTGCCCCCTCAACAAGCTCTTCTAATATGTCACCTGTCTGATCCAACAAATCTGACTTTCTCTTACTGACATGATCGAGTTGTTATTTCTGAGTCAAGGTAACGTAAGCATGTTGATCTTTAACGTGACTGCTGGTGCAAGAGGCGCTAATTAGAGTCCATTTTGTTTCCACATTAGGACCCAAAAGCTTGTGAACACACCAAAGTCAGAACAACGACTTCCCAACTCAGTAATATGAGATATCAGATGGTGATAATAAATTACATGTAGTAGTATTGTTTTTGTAGCAGGGCAGTGCCCTGGTTTTGTATCAGCTGAAGGCCTGAGATTTTAATGACCTTCTCAAGGTTGGGAGAAAAGATCTTATTTTTTGAGATCCTCCTTAACTGATAAAAATATGGTCAAACAACATTTGTAATCTGTTTTTTAATTAATGGTTACTGTCTGACCAACACATTCTCACTCCCGTCTTGTCACATATTGACGCTTGGTCAAGGACCTTTGGCGTCGCTTTTTAACGCTCTTTGTACCCTTTTTAATGTTTACTTTTTGTTTCACATGGGACACGAATCTTGGACTCCTGGTTCAAAGTCCGGGTTCTGGCCCTCCATCCACCCCAACCATCTCCTTACTCAGTCTTTTGTTTAAATATCCTATATATGCCTTTACCGTACAAAAACTGACATTGCGGGGCTTCCCCCACTGCGTTGAACTATGATGCTAAAGGAATCCACAGTGTGTTACAAACTGACAGCTATAACTAGTTTGGTTTTGTTTAGCTGGAGAACGCTTTGGGACAACCAGCACATTCTTTCTGATGGACAAGATGTGCTTATTTATGATCTGTCCCAGCGGTAGCAGGACAACATGGGGCCAAGGATGGAGCCTTGGGGAACACCACAGGTCAGAGTTGCCCCTGAAAAGGAGGCTTTACCCATCACTGCTGAGAAAGTCCTGATTCATAAATAGAATTGAAACCATTTAAGCAGTTTCCCTGATGCCAACCTACTTCCAATCCAGCAGGATGGAGTGTTCATGGTGTCCAAAGCAGAGCTCAAATCGAGAAGAATTAAAATCAAACAATCACCAGCATCTGCAGTAAAAGGTTGTTTGTCACTATGATGAGAGCTGATTAGATGCTATGACATGCACGAAAACCTGACTAAAATTTGCCAAAAATATCCCAAGTACAAAAGATGTTAACTCTAAGTAAACAGTCTTCCCTTTGTTTGATGAAAATGGCAATATAGAAGTTGTTTCTAATGCAGTGAGTGCATGACTGCGTGCTTAAGGCAGGAGGGAACAGACAGCTCTTTACAATGAAAATAATTTAAACCAACACTCTTAAAAGCCTCCTTGAGAAATCTGACGTGACATGGCATAAAATCTAAAGGACCCGATGAAGGCTTTAATTTGGCCATTGTGTCCTTTAAAGTGCACAGTGAAAGGGCCGGAAAGTCACTGAGCAAAGCAGAGGCCTGCAACGTGAAGGAATGTCACTGGTGGCATGATCAATCTGGAGTTTTATTTCATTTATACTGGTTGCGAGGAAGGATACAAATTATTCACAGAGGATTGGAGTGGCTTCCGTTTGTTGGCTAGGAGGAGGGTTAAATACAGATTCCATGGTTTTGGAAAGAATTCATGGGTTATGGTGTTTTGTTTTATTGATGCTAGAGACCTGATTTCTGATAATTAGACATTAATTCTTTGATACTTTGATATGGAACCATCCAATTTTCACTGAACTTGTCCGCATTTCCTCTTTATTTCTGTGGTATTTTGCGAAGGCATTCTGTGAGTTGCTTTGCCTTTCCATATTTTTTACAGGTGCTGTGGAGTCAAGTGCAGCTTCACATGTATTGTTGCAGTTGTTTAATAATTCTCTAGATATATTTGATTTTTGGTTACTGCTATGTGTTAATGCAGTGGGGATCTGTCAGCAGAGTTTCTATTGACCTTGTACTATAAAGTGAACCTAGAAGGTAAAACAGCACTTCTCCAGATATAAGCTACTCGTCATGCACACGGGGTTTTAGCTTTCAGCTTTGTGAAATTATACAATCGGCCCAAAGCAGCACTTTTATTCTTATTAAGATTGATTGTCAACACAGTATGTTTACATTTTCTGTATTTGGTCTTCTATCATTAGTTTAGACTTTAAAACTGAGAAGTTTGTTTCATCAGATGGCTGTTTTATACATTGGTGGGCCTCTGGCAAATGAATAATGCTTTACAGTAATCAATTATCCGCTTTAGGTCACACAGCCATTCCAGTGCAAAAATACATTAAAGTTAATTTCCAGTTTCATTACCTATCACATATATTCATGGATTTGACATTTCATGTTTACACATGGACCATTTAGCATATTAAATCAATAAAACACACACAAAATAATCTAAGTTGTAATACTGCATAAAACAATTTTTAAAAATTCATTTTAACTATACTGTATTGCTTGTTACATTCATACAGGTGAATTACACAGATAGAGTTCCCCTTATTAAGAGAACGTCAATGGTTTAAATAAAAATTATCTAAATGAACATTATGTCATAAACACTGGCAACCAAAACTTTTGTATTTTTCGTACAAAACTTTCCACAACCTGCAATATTTATAAAAGTAAATCCTATTTAAAAACAATAATTTCATGTGTGGGGAGAATTCAGCTTGTTCCTTTGAAAAATAATGCAGCGAAACATTTAGTTTGTGAGAGAAATTAATTTTTTTTTTTTTTGCACAGTTTTCATGTGTTATCACATGTTAGTGTTCATACCAGATGCTGCAAATATTTGCATATATGTATAAAATGAGTGATCAGGAGCCACATCGTCAGATGGATTGTCACATAATTATATTTTATTTTTTTGTTTGTTTTTTTAAATTTAACCCTTATTTAATCCGGGGGAAAAGTCCTATTGAGATAAAATCTCTTTTTCAAGGGTGCCCTGGCCAAGAAAGACAGCAGGACAGCATGTCAGACAGTACAAACATAAAACAACACAATACAATCAAAAACATCTACGCTTTTACCTGTATATAATATTTATAAATTAAAACAGAAGAAAGAATGTCAAAACAATGGCGTAATTCGTGGCAGAAGAAAAGTGCTAGATGGTATAATTCAAATAACCATAACTGCCATTAAGTTGGTTCTGTGTCCAGTCTGACTTTGAAGACTGAAAATGGAGAAAACAAATCCATTTCCTGATTTATTCCTAAAACAGAAGCAGAAATGTCCTCTTTGCCCGTATTTATAGATAAACAAGACTGGCTTTAGAATGAGCAAATACACTCTCTCCTCTGCTATTACGGAACTATAAAAACAAATTTCGATGTTTCATGGCCTGAATTTTATTAGAAAATCCATTCCAGTCTTTCACATACCTAATTTGATAAATTACTAGCAATCCTTTAGAGAAAGTCAAATCAATATGACATACCACCAAAGTCAGGTACATTGTAAGCAGTACATCTTTGTCTTGTCTTTTTCCTGCCCCTGAATATATCAAATCCATGTTTACTGCATGCAGTATAAATAAAATTCCCCCTAAGTGGTTGTGCCAGGTCATGGATGCTGGCACACTCGTTTGGCCCTGGACGGCCTTAATTCCTTCTGTCAGGCAGTAATCAGGTCTGTTTCACATAACGGGCCATTAGTTTAAAGAGCAAATCTGCTTTCGGCGCTGCTGACAATGGACAAAGTGTGTATGTGTGTGTACTGCGGCAATAGTGTGGGTG
>JAPMOB010199050.1:0-31787 GCA_029875015.1 Lepomis gibbosus
AATCATCAGAGTAGAATGACTGTCTGGTCAAGGGTTTTGACAGGCAGTTCAAACTGTGTTACTGAAAGAACGCAGTAAGAGTCCAGCACAGACATTTTCCACAGACCTTGCCAGGAAAATACAAAAATGCTTTTGGTGCAACTATGGCATGGTGCATACCTAATGGACCATTTGTTAGATCAAACTGCTGGCATGGAGGTAAAAAGGTTTGATGAGACCCGACAGCCCTGAGATCTCCTGATTCAAATCTGTAAGAATACTTCAGTATTTCTTGCATGGTGTTTTTGAGCACGGATGGATGCATTACTTTTTAACATATAACAAAAATGTTGGATTTTTGCACACATGAATAGTCACTGAAACAAAACTAAATGCATAACCTTTGGATAACCGTGACAAAGTTAGCTTCAACACATTTGGTTTGGTTTATAACGACAATATTGTTAGAATGATGAAATTGCAATGGCAAGTGTAAACACAATGGGTTATTTAACTATAATTTATGACTTGGTAATTTAGTGTAAGATGGAGAGTGAACAAAAAAGAAGACAAGCAGAGCAGAATTGTACGTTTTAGTGAACAAAAGTTTGTTGCTGGGCATTACCCTATAGAGTTACTATACAGTTTTTTGCGGGCCAATTTTTGTACCAATGCTACTTGTATCTTGAAAGTACAATTACCAGTATGTACCTATAGCAATCACAATGTACCTTTAAACCAAAAATCTCTTATGTCAGAGAAGAAACACAGCTTTTTCTTTTCACCTCTCAGTAACTACAAACATATGTTGGTGGTCCCAATGCCCTTCTCACTGACGCCATGACCAACCATTAGGACCCATCAGCGGCTTTCTAACCACTGCTGGCCCTGACACAGCTGTAACTAACAATGTGGTTATAGTTTAAAAAAATCAACACGCCAACATCAACCTTTATGAGGTATGCAAAACTATCATTGTAATGTGTTCGTAACATTTCTCAAGTAAAACCGTGTCTGTCAATAGACATTTACAATGAGATCAAAGTTAAGAAGAAGATAGAGCACCTTCTGACTGACAGGCAAGTCATGTAATAATTTATTTCTGAGATTTTGGTCCTGGTTTTCATTAATAGAAATGGGGCAGCATATGTGAAAATGTCTATGATTTTACCCATGGCACATTGTTGGAAGTTAAGTGATGTAGTTTGATGTGGTTTCAAGGTGTTCGAATTGCTTTCAAGCAGAAACCCAGGCCATCACAGAAGAGATTATCCTGAAGAAAACATGCCACTCAGAATGCATGCTGTCTTTGTCAGTATATATGTCACTTGTACAGTATGTTCATGTATATTAATCCAAATATATTCACAGATACTCTCCAGTTTTGGCAACCAAAGTGCACTTTTTGTACAGACTGCCTTCCAGCTGTACAGTGTTTCATTACAAACAATGACACGATAGCATCTGGCAAATAGAAAGGTACTGAAACAAGGTGCCTGTGCTTCCAACGTGAGTGTTCCTTTAGCATTTCTATTTGCATGGCTAATCCAACAGATTATACTACTCGTCTCTGTGTATGAGCATGTATGTTTCTTGAAACATTCTTGTGCCTAGGCTTCTTCCATCTACGCTTAAAAAGTAGCCATCCTGCAAAATGTCAGCCTCTAGTGTCTAGTGGAAATAGTGGCATGAGCCAGTGGCCCTGAATGGATAGTGCAATGTTACTTTCGCAAAGTGAGTTTCTCCACTGTCACTGAAAAGCTTTGCAGTGTCATCGCCAACTCCACATGCAGCCACATGCAGCATTTGTGCAAACGCAGCTACCAATGAGATCAATGAATTCTTGAGCTACAGAGGCTTTTACGCACCTGGTGAGATGCAGGGAAAGAGCCATAAATACTCTCCAAAGGTGCACCCTTTCATTGTGCAATTCCTGGAGAATCTCATCAGTTGTCAGCCACCTGAACTGGCAGCAGGAACAGCAAATATTCTGTTACAGTGCCTCCACTTTTAAGTCATTCTTTGTTTTGAAATCACAACACCTGCAATCATAGAAACGGCAGATGCTTCAAATACCCTCCAGCAGCAGGACTGTACTTGGAGCTGCCAACGCTGTTGTTTATGGGGAATGAAACGAATTCAAAAAGACAAACCAGATGCTAACATTTAAGCAAAGACAGTGGACACTGATGTACCTGAAGTAATTCCTGGGTAGATGCTGAGAATACCAACTTAGCATTCCATGATCAAAAGAGGACCACAAGCAACAGTCTGAATAGTATAAAGTGGATGGATATGGATGTTCAAATTTAGGAACTGAATGATTTCAATAATTTCAGTTCATATCATTTTAAGGAAAAGGAACACTGATTGTTGTCACTGGCCTGCTTTGGCTTACTTTTTGTTCAGATTTATTTATGAGATTTGAGGAGGAGGACTGGATAGGATTTCTTTCAACCTGCAGCTGTATAAGGACAGCTCTTTCATACAAGGCTACCAGTATTCCATTATACCCTATTTACCATCTTGCTTTTCTGTATTGTGGCACATTTTCTAGAGATAATAACAAAATAAGTTCAAAATTGAACTATGAAAGCAGTCTAAGTCAATTGTTACATTACTGATACTGGAGATTCATGTTATTTTACAGTTGCTGTCTCTCAGTATGAACTGACGTATAGCAGCTCTGGCTAAATAGAAAATCCAGACCTTCATATCAGTGTAGTCAGATGTTGGCTTCTTCATATGTTCTATCTAAATATTTAATAGAGCTCAAGAGAAAACATATGAAACAGCTTATTTTATATGAATAATAAGATGTCTGTCCAATCTGAAAATGTTTAGTGGTTGGCCACATTTTACTGCAAGTCAGGTATAAGGCTCCAACATCCATTTAACATTAGACTTGTTTGTACATTTTAATATCACATTGTGACATCAGCAGTTACACACAGAACAGGGCCAAAGTGTAACTAACGTAATAAATGTGTCAACTTGTGCACATTTCAAACTTTTCACATCAACTACTGAGTGGCAATAAATTTTAATACTGCTAAAAAAATAGTTAGATAAAAGTAATAAAATAACTCGACACGAGGGACGGCCAGAAGGCATGGAGACCACTTACAGTGGATGACCCATACTTGCCAAAAATTTGTCAGGGACAAACACAAGCAGACCGAGAATGTAAGGCAGTGCTGACACACTATTAACTTGGAGCATGAGACAGCCATAGACGTGATGTATTTTGTTTTTATTGTCACGCTTTCTTAGCAACGACTAGACTTTTGATTTCAAAGGGAACGTAGCCTTGGCGAATCAAATAATTTGGATTGCAGTATGTAGAGATTGGTTATCTTCATGCAAATGTCTATGTGTGTTAACAAGTCATTTGCAATGCGAGACTAGAAGAGCTTTTTGATCTGTGTTCCAAGATGAATCTCCGGCAGCCAAAACAACTGTAACGAAACAAATCAAGGAAGCCATTGATCTTATTATATTAACTCAAAACATTTTACAAAGTGAGTGAGTATTGTTTGGGTTGTGAGGTGCACAAGTGAGTACGTGACTAAGCTGCCATGCTTTCTTCACGACCAAAAGTAAAAGATGGTATAAATCCAGTAAATTACAGTTACAACTACAATTCACTTGTGTTAAATGGATCCATTGTCAAAAAAGTGCACAATTAGTCCCTGAAGATAAAGGCATCCTATAAACCCTTGTCCTAACTACTGTCTAAATACGTTCAATAGTCACACAAAACAAATTTGGTCAAAGACATTATTTGCTGCTGTAAAATGGCCACTAGTTTTATTCAGGATTTCTTCAGACAGATGCTTTTTTGACTGGGTATTAGGTCTAGCAAGTCCTCATTATCGCTGAATCAGGCTTAAAGAACAAATAAATGGCTGCAATTCTAAATAAACTACAATACAGATGTATTAATTTAAGTATATTTGTCCAATGCTCAGTCTGTTGAAAGAGATTCCTGATATGTTTATGTGATAAGTGAAATATTCCAGGTATATACAGTAATTTTTGATTGTATGTTCGACATCATTTTATGATCAATGTATATGATTATTATATCAAATTATTTTGCTTTAATATAGATAAATGATAAGGGAAGTACAGGTGGCAGGCTGTAAGTAATTTCACATGACCTCTGCTTTAAAAACTAATTAATCACTCTCAATAAATTAAGCAATGCTGGGAAAGCTAAACACAGTAAAAACAATCAAGCGATAAGCGTTTAGCAGTGTGTCCGGTCTGTCACCACGCTGGCAGAGTAACTTACCCCTGGAATATGAAAAAAACACACTAATGCAGACGCATTATGACTGTGGGCCTAAAGAGATGTCTTCAGTATAAAAGCATAAATTGCCAAAAACTTGAAACAACATTCAAAGAAGAGGTGGGATATTTCACTGTTTGGTAAACATACTGAGAATATTTTTTGAAGAAGTGTACAACTTAAGGTTTTTCATGTGATTCCACCCCCACCACTGAGTGGACAAACAAGCCAACAAGAATTTAACTTGCTTAAGACCAGACAGGAGGAAGAAAGCTCCCAAAAGCTCCTGGAAAAGCATTTACTATTTGTCACAGTCAACCAAATATTAAATTTAAGTTCATGAGTGTAATTTTCATAGACTGGTTTTTATCTTCTAAACCTCAGGGGCTGTGTGTCAAAACGATCCCAGTTTCTGATGTGGATTTACACAATCAAATCAAAGCTAAGAGTGAGCTTAACATCATTGTCACATTAATTTCAAGTCATATTTTATTTTATAGCAACTACAAAATTGCAACTGTCCTCTTACTTTCCGACTGCACTGAAAGTGTGTGGTTTACAAGCATTCAAGGTACTGAGTTAAAGGTGCAGAAAGCGATTCTGGAGATATCCAACACCATGACAAAAACCACAATATAGAGTGAACAGGGACACAGCAATTAATGTAATTAGCTAAGTTGTGAGTTAGCAAACTGCAGCTACAGTAGCTATGACATATTTTGGATAAATATCGCTTACCCCACCTTTAATGTATTCATTATTAGTAATCGGTTTAGAATCCTCCAATTCTGAATAACAATTATTTGTTGCTTGAAAATTATCATTGCAAAGTTCAGAGGTGCTCAAATAAACCATCCTTTCATGATTACAGAATCAGCACTTGAGAGAAAATGGGTGCTTTGTTAACTTTTGTCAGTCTGATGCCTAATTCGGGGTTAGGACCACAATCTGTGAAAGCTCTGTTAACACAACGAACAAAGTGGGAAATAACAGTACAAGTGGAAAGTTTGCGGTCTAATTTTTGCCACCTGTTTTCTGTCTTTACATCATCAGATGGAAAGCTCTCAGGTTCTGTTCATGCCTCAGCTCTTGAGTCACCATTAAAAACATCAGACACCAGGTACTGGCGAGGCGAGAGGCAGACAACACATAGCCCACTGTCCGAAATGTTAAAGAGGATGTCAGGGAATATTATTCAGCATAAATACAAGTCTGGATTAAATGTGGTTTAAGGCACATTTCATTTACATACAGTTCATTTCCATTACGTCTCAATAGTAATATGGAGGAGGCAACTGCAAGCCATGTGGCATTTCGCAGTGTTTGTTATGTTCCACTGTAATATGTTTGAATAATCAAGTTAATTATTCAAAATGAGGGCTACCTACTACTTTCAGATGACAGCATGTAAAGACATTTATGTGATCTTTCAAAACTATTTAAACTGAATTTAGAAAGTTGAGTGTAATAGTTCTACATGCAAGAGATGTAATGGTACTAAATAGTATTCTGATGGTCTAATATAAATCACCTGTGTCTCATTATGTCCACCCCTCTGGTGTATTTAGTTGGTCTGCTCCTCTCACTCTGTGCCAGGTCATTATGTTCCTACCTTTACCTCTCAGGTTATGATTCAGGTCTCACCACTGCTCCTTGTGGTTCCCTTGTGTTTTTTGGATTCATACTGTCATTTGGATCAATGGATTTTCACCTCTCTGGTGCTTTTTCTTGGACTGCTTCATCTGCTCTGTTTCACCATTTGTTCAAATGTACACCACTAATTTTACCTGCTCTACTTCTGTGTCTGCATCTTAGCCCGTAACCTCAGTTTTCTGTGTCAGAGAATAATCTGAATGTAACATTCATACTTAAATTTTTTTTACACATTAGTAAAATTAACTATTTTACATATATATCTTATATTTAACCCTACATTCACCACAATGTCCTGATCAAAGTGCTTCTTAGTTCAGTCAAGGTGAAATACTTCTAAACACATGCATTAATAAACTTTATTGTCATATCATAGTACAGATCATGCGTAGATTCACTAGGGATTCTCCATAGGTGTTTCAACATAAAAGTACAGCAACGCAAACAGTAGTGTAGTTAACATGACAATACTCTAGCACAAAAAGTTGTTCTAAGCACTGCAGGATAATTCTGTGTATGTATCAGGTCTGTAATATATCAGGTGCTAACAATAATTGTTGTTCATTTTTGTCAACCAAGCAACCAAATGCATTTTCCAAGGATAACATCAAGGCAACTAATGAACTGGAGAGCCAGAAATATGAGATCACATTCAACTTCACTTCCCATGTTATAAGTCACTGTCACAAATGCACAATGGGACTTCACAAAATCTGCTCTTGTTTCACTTTTTTTGCTATAAATCAACAGTGGTGTCACATTTTTCTTAAGGTTATATCTCAGGGGTCACACAGTCCATCAGCTACTAGTTTGCTTTTATGCATGTGAAGTAAGCTGCAATTTGTTTTCTGCTAAATAAACTGATGATCCTACCGACAGTCGAGGCTTCTAGTTGTTGGTTCAGCTGTGCTAGTGTTGTGGGAAGACTTAAAGGGGATGTTTCAAATTACACAGATAATCAGCAGCTTACCATCAAATTTAAAACTCAGAAGTCAATGATAAAGGTATTTCAGCTCTTGTACTTCAGGTCAAGAGGAAACAATCAACCTATCCAAACAAGTCAAAATAGTGTTTAGATACTTTAGATGGAGACTTCCTCTTCCAGTATTCAACAGACCAACCAAAATCCAAAGCCAAAATGAAAACAAGGTGTCTGGTAAAGTGCCTTTAGATTAATGTTTTTGAGTTGGCAGAAAAGAACTTACTGCATGCAATCTAGAAAACATGAAACAGTCATCATCTTTTCTACTACATGCCATTCACTGACTACATTTTGACTATGCTTTGACTGCATCTCAACCATGAAAAGGAGCTAATGTGGATTAAATACAGAAAAACCATAAATAAAACAAATTTCAAAGGTTTTGCTGAACAAAACTAGATATGATGAAAATAAATGTTGAATCAGTAGCACACACGTACGTACACACGCACACACACACACACACACACACACACACACACACACAAACTCATCATTCTTATGACAAAACAGACAAATATGCTTGTTTCAAACTGGGTTTTCTAGTGGATACTAAGACAGTGTTAGCACTGAAATGACGCACATCTGGGTAGCATCAAAATTCAAAAGACTGAATCAATCCTGCTTAATTTCAAGGTCACATTGGCACAAAGTGCACCAAATGATTACATCTGTCTGACTGTTTGGCCTTTCAGATGTTGAAATTGCACTAGGGGCACCAAAGCCGGGTTGGCAGAGTCTAATGCCCAATACACAGTCAAATAACATCCAGCAACGGTATTGCTAAAGAATGTGTTGACAAACTGGACTAACATTGTGCTCATGATTGCACATGATTAAGTAAACTTGGTAAGATTACAGATAGATAGTATTACAGCCCAACATGAGTACACTGCCACACTACACATACACTATTAGCTGTTATGATGACTGCTAAAGTGATAACAGACTGGTTCAACATACAACCCCTGGCTAGTGCGAGTTTTTGGATAACAGCTCAGGTTAGGCAGTTATTTACGAAGGGTAAGAATCAAAGGGATTTTTATGTGAATGTAGAAGAAAGTTTCACTTGACATTCTCTGATTTATAGACTTTTCTAAATGCAGAATGTAAGTACTTAGTGACAACATTTCAATGTGTCAGTCAGATGAGTGTAACAGTGACATCAGTAGATTAACTAAACGAAAACAAGGCTTTGTGGGTACCACAGCTCTGTGGTGAAGGTTGCTAAGCTTTTGGTAAAACATTATTCCACCAATAAATTTCAATTTTGGAAATGAATATTACAAATTAAATACAGCCTCCGGGACTAAGATTTGGAGTACTCATTTCCGTAAACTCAGCCATAAAGAGCTTAGATCCAACTTCATTGACCTTTTCAAAGTATTCACTTTGTTGATTTATGGTGCAGGCAAAATGGTGTAGCAATTTCAGAGGTTTTAGCTTTCCCGCAATACACTAACATGGAATTATTGTTAGAAGTTGTAAGAAAAATAAGGAAAATACGTCCATGAACGTAACTTTTGAACAATGAGTTACTTGAAGATATTATAGAACATTAATAAAAGAGATTCAAACAGCTGGAACAAAGATAGTGTAGCACTGCTGTTAATTCACACCAACTGTAATCTCTGGCCTTACAGTTACAGACGTCTGTTCAGGACACAGGCTCTTGGACATGTCATACACATCACATTTTATCGATTAGTCTATGGTAACAATGAGGTAAAATGTAAGCACAGACTAGAGCAGTTCCAAACAATGGAGTCATCCGACACTGTTTTCTGTTTCTTACAAGCTGGATTCCAAAGAAATCAGTGCATTTCATTTAAAAAGTTGTGTTATCTCATCAAGTTTGCCTTACCTGCTCAAAATCAGAGGCCATAATTTGACATACATCTGTCAATCTAGACTCAAACTAAAGGAAGGGAAAACACGCTTCATTAACTTTTCAGGGCATTTTTACTTTCTGACGTTGTTGACTTTGAACATACGCAGGAAATCACTCTCATATGGAAGCAATGTTTGCCACATTCTGTCAGAATATCTTTCCATGATATTGACAGCATCAACTCTCTCGGAGCAACATCTCATGATCTTACTGGAACATCCTGCCGGTTTGGAGCTGCGTGTATCTGCATAATAAACACTAACCACTATGAGAATATTAGCGAACAAACCAAAAGCCACAGAAAAATAAACCCTCCAGGATTTCCCCCACAAGTAAAACCATCTGTTGTTATCTTCTGCGGTGAATGGACCTTCTGACAACATCCTTATAGCCAAGTGCATTAGTGACATGTTTTGCACTCTAGCATGTTTGCCAAACACACTTGCTTCAATCTTTGATATCTTTTAAAAACAACATTGTGTCAGGTATCAGTGTGGACTGCAGTTGAAATAACAAAACATATTTGTGATATCGATGTTATTTGTATTGTGTGAATCAAATTTTGCTGCACCTCTAAAGCGGCCAGGATACACATCTACCTTGTTTTTGTTAAAAATTCAGCCATTCATACCACTCTATCCCTATACATCTCAATTTCATTCATGGAAACAGTGTTTCATGATAATACAGTTCAGATGTGCAGTCTGGCTCCATGCTTTTGAACGGCCTACTGCATGTGAGCTAATACTGCAAACATTTGGCTGAGTGAAAAGGTAACACAGTGTCTTATAAAATGTTGATAAATGTTGACGGTACTTACAATATGGAGCTAAGAACTGGGCATTAGGCATCTCCACATGTCTCCTGACCTTCTACTACTATCTAGAAAAGTCTGGACATATTGTAAAAAAAACAGCACATAAACAATATATTACATGTAATTTAACTAACATACATGTATCAGTTTATTTATTACAGCTTTAGATCTACTGCACATCTAGCTAACAGATCCCAACAACTGGGGGTTAACTGAGGGCTCAGTCGCAGATGCAGGTTTGGTTTCCCCTTTTTATGGAAATTACTCTATGAGCTACCTGTTATTGTCATTCATGGCCACATATGGTACCAAACTGAGTTCCTCTCAAGAGATGTTGATGCAGTGCTATTACGCATGGAATTCACTCAACTATTTTGCAGCTGCAGTATTACTCGAACATTAACCTCATTTTCAGTCCTTAGCTTTCTTGTCTGAAATCAAATCAGCGTACTTCAACACAGGCTGCTTCAGTAGTACTGTGACTTTTAAAAATAACCCTACATTCAATATAATTTTGCTTTGAGCGAAAGATTTTTAACAGCTTTTATTAAGCACCTGTAGCAGATTAATACAGATCAGAAACTTGTCAGGACGATGAGGAAAGACAGCAATGTTTTAGCTTTAGCTGGTTTATTGAACTACTGTGATTTGTGGAGTCAAAGTAACCTTTCTCACTAAATCGTTTTGTATTACAGTTGTCTCAACAGCCTGTCATACATGTCAGCAATAAAACTGCCTTAACATAACAATAACACACTTTGGGCTCGCTCGCTGTTTTAAAGAAAATGTTTTAAACAATTACATGAAGGACATATTCATGATGTTCTGTTCATGTCATCAGTGTTTGCATTTCTAAGGAAAAACAAATAAGGCCAACAACATGATGGCATTCTAAATGTCATGCAGCTGGGTTTTACTTCAAAAATGAATAATTTCTCAATTCACTAAATGAACATTTGATGTGAATTGTTTTATTTCATTTTAGTAGTGTTCCAACAGATTGGACTTCACTTGCTGTGAAGATACCCGTCAGGGTAACACTAAGCCCTACCTTTTGTATCTTTTTCTATCCTCAGAGTTCTCTTCCATGAGGCCAATTTGCTCTGCTCATGTTTTTGGCACTTAACAACTAGCCTGTGGATTGCCACGTTTATCCTGTTTTGGCAGTGTGAGCACACAGAGGTAAGAAATTAAATGTTCCTCACTTCCAATTTCAAAGTCGGCCTGCAATCCACAAAAATGTTGTGTAAGATGTAGCACGGGATCTCTTACCTCTAACGTAACTGCTCTCACGCCTGGCC
This sequence comes from Lepomis gibbosus, assembly GCA_029875015.1. NCBI lineage: Eukaryota > Metazoa > Chordata > Actinopteri > Centrarchiformes > Centrarchidae > Lepomis > Lepomis gibbosus. The sequence continues at coordinate 10,918 of JAPMOB010199050.1, forward strand.
TTTACTGCTGCAGGTCTAAGGTATAGTGCTGTGGTTTTTGGTGAGAGGAAACAGACGATTATTTCCATTAATGCAACTGTGAATTAAGAACACTTAACAACAGCACTGTTTATGATGTATAACACAGACTATTCATTACTATTGTCTGCTTTTTGTGCGTATCTGCATTATGCAATCACGCATGCAGTCTTCTGAAATGCAAATATAAGAGCTAGATCAAAATAAACATTTATAGTCACAGTTTTTACACAAACACACAATGCTCTCAGTAATTACTGTACTGAACACTATAAAGGTTTAACACCAGCTACAGTTAGGAAAGGAAACCTAACATTAGACTACATGTAACTACTGTCAAAATTTTTTTAACAAAGCATTTATCTTAAAGACAAACTCACCGCTGTTTTGAAGACATTTCAGAACTCCCCCATGATAAATATAATGTCTGCCGCACAATGAAAAAGATTTCAGCTTCTTATTCCAAGTTCAGTTGTTGCCAATAATGACAGCCTGAGGTGATAGCTCTCTGTTCCACTCATGTGCCTCAAATGCTTACGAATATATTTTACAGTGATTTATTATCAGGTGCATTTATCTATATAAAATGTCTTTTACACAATTCTATATTTTTATATATCATAACGAGTTCATAATTTTTTTTGTGCTGTACAAAACAAGCGAGAAGATAATGTCACTCGGGAAATGAGCGTAGAGCCTTTATTATTGTCCAGTAGACACAACATTGTTCATCCCAGCTGAATAAAAGAGTCTTGAGGAATCTGGGTGTGTGTTCAAAATAGCTGAGTTTGTGGGTAAAGTTTTGTTTTTGAAAGTTTAGCTTGTATTTTTCCTTATAAACTAAGCTGATGCTTAACTCTGGACAAGATTAGTGTTTAATTTGTTTTCCTATTAGGGTGCAGATAATCTGACACTATTAAATGTTAGTTATCTGTGAATACATCTGAGATAGTTTTAGCCATATGTAATCCCTGTGAGAGGAGCAATATAAAATATGACTTGTCACATTAAATGTTGGAAGTGGTAAGAAGTGGAATTAAATACCTGAAACAAACGTCAATATCACATGATGAGCCGGCCATATGCATAACCGACCTGATCCAGGTTATTTGTTCAGATAGATAGAAAGAGATTTCCTCATCCACATGGGGATATTAGATCATTGCAGTAATAAAAGTAATATGCTTCAGCCCCCTGTGACCCTGAAGAGGAAAAAAATAATACGGAAAATGAGTGAACGATTCCACAGGTATGACAGGAGCAGATATAGTTGTGAATATCAGTGTATTTTCTTGTGATATAGTCTGCTTGTGATACTTAGAAAGAATTCAAAGTGTTTGCATACCCTTGGTTTGGTGAGAAACATTAAAACATGCCTGATCAAATAGTAGTATAGTAGTTATTCCAATGGAAATGGGCCGGATGGTATAATGATTGATTTAATTATGGCAAACTGTCTCCCTGTACCAAGAAAATGACGGGGAACATGTGGTCTGAAATACCAACGAATGTTTGATCAGAACAAAGGAGAAAAAATATTCAGGCCTACCATTCATCCATCACATCTCAAAAGCACGTTCTCTCACACATGCCCACTGTTGTGTGGTGGGAAAGCAGCTTATGCTCATTTTCTGCCTTTTCAATAAAAAACAAAATCAGTGGTGTCTGTGATGAACGTCACTTTAATAAACAAATGTAAAGGATATGTTGCTTCCAGACAAACACCTTATGGATAAAAGAAGACCTGGCTCAAAGAAGGCTGTTCCCATCCTTTCAAAATTCTTATTTTTGGCCTTTAGCACATGCCACTTAATTTTTCATTCACACCCCTGACCTAATGTCTATTATTTTATAGAGAAGAAGCGCAAAGCTCTAGCAGCTGAGACAAAAAGAATAGACAGAGACCGACGTCATGAAATACCACAGTAAATACAGGATTCCTTTATTTCCCAGGACCCCATTCTGTCCATTCTGAAAAGATGATCGAGGGATCATTTAAGAACAAACGCCGAACACAAGCCACAAACTGTGAAAGAGCGTAGACCATGCAGACAGAGGAGACTGTCAAATACAAAACACAAACCTCAGATGTCCCCTCTTATAATGATCACAATAAATATATTGGTAATAACTGTTATAAAATATGATTCATGTGTTTCCTTTACAAATGAAACAGCTGCACTGTGAACATTACAGAGTTAAAGACAGTTTACATTTTAAAAGGTAATTTGGCACAGAGTGGTGTAGCTTTCAACCACTCAGTCTCATTCAGTGTTCCAATAATTCACATTAAACTTGCCATTGTGTGCTTAAACAAAGTTTGTGTCATCTACTCTGCCCTCATGAACAATGGCTCTTTTCCTCAGTTCTTAGGTTGTGTAAATAAAATAATCAGTCTTTCAGTAAGCTGCAAGGCTGTGAAAACATGTTAGATATGGGAATTGTATTGCTGGCCTACAGGGCAGCAGCATGGCAGCTGTAATATACTGTGCTTCATAGCTGGTGGGTATCCATGTAACCACGTTTAGAAAATACTGACCTAAATCACAATTAGCGGTGAGACACAAAAGAGAAAGAAATCACTCCATCACTGAAAATGTAAGTGCAAGTTGATTTGAATTTAACTTATACCACCTTCATTACAGCTCCTGTCTACAGTGGTCGAATGTAACTACTATAAGTAGTAATTCAAGGTCCTGGGGTCTCATTTCTAAAACTGTACATAGAAAAGACTCCTAAAGATTTTCTACGTACACAGGACGTGCATATGCACAAAAATATTCTGATTTAGAAAACAGCGCCCCGCCAGGTCCCAAGGAAACACCACACAGACTGAGCTAATGCCACCTGCTCACCTGTTCTCATTTCCATCACTAGTCACTCACTGTAATGCCTGCACAGAGCCTTTGTTCCTTTGTCAGTTTGTCCTGGTTGCTGTGTTCCTGTCTTGGTTTGTGTTTTTGCTTTTGAGCTCTGTGACCTGAACTATTCCACATGTCTCCTTTCTTGCCAGTACACCTACCTATACCTGCCTGTAAGCTGTGTTCGGTCATTAAACCATTAAAGTCATCCTGCTGCCTCTGCCTGCATTTGGATCATTCCCCTGTGGCCACTGTTCTGCATCCACATGACACAACTATTGTAACTCCACTACATTTGTCCAACAACTTTTAACAGCTTTTTTTGTTTTTTGGTCCAGTGAAAACTATGTGCATCCAAATTTGGTGATTTTTTAATTTTAATGTTTTTGATTGTATGATTAAGTGTTAATTTATGGGTTGAGATATGTGTCCTACTTTTTAAGCTAAATACACAAGCTCATGTAAAGTTGCCTTTTTAGAAAAATGTGGTTCTCTCAGGACAGCAATGTTATAAATATATAACAACCTTTTAGAATATGATTTACTTCTACTCCACTAAAATACCACCAAATTGTAATTTTCAAAGCACTTTCACGCATTGACCACTTACTCTGTAGACATACACATACACAGATTCTTACATATTAAAGTATTAGTAATAATAATTGGGGCAATTTTCTGAGGTGAGCACTTTTAGTTTTTATACTTTTTTGGGGGCATTTTTTTGCCTTTATTTGATAGACCATCTGGAGAGAGACAGGAAATGTGTGAGAAAGCAATGGGCCTCTGTATATTGTGCACATCTTCTACCAGGTAAGCTAATCAACGGCTCTATTACTTAACATTTTCAATGCATGGTTATTACTTGTAATTGAGTACTTTTGTCATTGTCTTTACTTAAGTATCTGAGAATTTCCTCCATCACTGATACTGCAACACAACCAGTAAGAGAGAACATTTAAACTATGGAAAGGTTCAGGATTAAGAGGGTGTATCTTTCTAAATTTTATCATTTAAAAAACATCTGTAGGGCCATGAGACACTGGTCAACATAGGGAATCACATTGTTCACAGAGTTCATTTTTGTTTTAAGCCTGAGTCACAGTGGTCTGTCAACTAGCAATATATTACTCCAGGACATTATGGACAGGGAATACTCTGGTAATTCTTGGCAATAGTCATTTTATTATCTACATTAAAGCATTAAAATAAAAAACACAGACATATTCCAGGATATTAATCTGCTCACATCAGACATTATAAATCTTTTAGTGCCACTGTGTGCAGTAGTGCTGCGTTCACTCACTGTGGTGCCCAGACAAGATAAGGAGTGAAGAATAAACAATATGTCCAAAGTATTTTCTCACAAGTCCCACAGCATTTCTTGGAGTGCTTTTAACAGCAAAAAGCATGTCCGTAATAAAGCCAAACATAATAAGCAGAGGGAGGGGGAAAGTGCAAAGACAGCCGGTTAGATAATTTGGCTTTGAGATATTCAATTTGCTGAAGATCCACCCAGGACATACTGTATGTGAGAGGCTGGAGAAGGGGATTTAGCCATGTGGGTCCAACAGAGTTAAGCAAAGACCACTTTTTTATAAACTCCCTGATAGCATCCATGGTTTTCTGTTGCATTAGTGAGGGATCCATATCAGCTGTTTTCACAGCTGTTCCTCTCAAAGCCTTAGAGAAACTCATTGTATCCAAAAGCAAAAAAAGAGTATATTATAAGTGATTTGAGCTGCATGGAAGCAGCAGTTAGTACCAGCTTGGCCTTATACCATACATATGAAGAACATATACAGCACCTATTTAACAGCCGACTGTTGTGTTGTTGCTGCGTAAAAGGCCACACAGTCAACAACATAAGAAATAATACAGGATTAATAGTGAAATAAAACTAATTACAATAACTCATTTAAAGATTATAAGACATATGCTATCACTGGTGTCATTTACACTTGGGAAGCTGGGGACATGTCCCCACCACATTTAGAAATGGCTGATTTTGTCCCCATCACTTTTTGAAAGTATTTGTTAAAATTTTTCTGAAAAATAACTTGCACCAATAAATGTTAACTAACAAATGAAAGTGTTTTGCGAAAGATTTATTGGTGCAAAAGAGAAACATGCAATGCCATATAATTATAGAAGAAACCAATGTGCATTGTCCAAAAAAAGTAACTACAGGTAAATAAAAAACAAGCTTCTCATTATTGCATTGTATTATGTTGTATCTTTATTCACGAATTGTCAGCTGCCAGCTGAATTTTTTGTTTCCCTTCATATAAACAGACATTTCCACCGTAAATAATGGAGCAGAAAATGTCTTTAGTATGCAGGAAATTAAGCGCTTAATGCTCCAATTTTCTGGGGGAGAATCCCCAGGCACACCGCTCATATATATGCTTGTTTTCTTCTCGTGCATTGATAAGTCTCATGACCCAAGTGTATCATCACCTCTATCATCTCCTAATCTGAGCCCTTGTGTCCCCACCACTTTTCAACACAAAGTGACACCCTTGTATGCTATCCTATCTGGCATGTTAACGTCCAGGCAACGTGTTCCACATTTATCTTCACTCTTGTGCAAAGGTCAGTGGGACCCAAAAACAGATTAAAAGAAAGATTAACAATTTCTTGTATTTGAAAGACAAATATGACAACTGAACTCCATAGCATGCAGCAAGCACTGCACATTACATATTGATGTTCATGGCTGCTGGTAAAGTGCCCTTTAATTAAATACACAAGCAAATACATAAGGAATCATCAGAATCTTGGCTGTTCTGAGTTTGACATGGAAGATATGTACTGAGTTGAAAATTAAGTAAAGGTTTCCTCCCAAAAATCAACCACCTTGATAGATTTCCGAACTAAAAGAGCAACATTGCAGTGGATTCAATCATACTTTGAATTCCCAGACATAACCACATTTTGCTTTTTGTTGTTCAAAAATGTTTCACAATGAAAATACTCCCTTATGATTCATGTCTTTGAACTTAAGACAAATCCCTCCATAGTTTGTGAATTCCACTGGTGGTAAGTAGTGTTTCTCCTAAAGCCAAGTAGGCTTAAGCAATGTGGTCGCTGTTTGCTCTATAGTCACTCTGTCAAATAATAAATCAATCTCAACTGGTGCGGAATTCCTCCATGGTTGCAACCCCATTGCACTCTCCATCATCCCTGAGCAACTGGATCCTACAGTTCTGTTGTGCTCTTCCTGAAGGAAAGTTCATATCCATATTACTTAGATTACATTCAAGAATCTAAGGATCTAATTTTCCCACAAAAAATCAGCATCTCATCTTATCTTTTTGTACGAACTGTGTGGTAGTATTGCAAAGGTCACACCCGTGCCACCAGTTTTGTGTAATACCAGGTTTGTTGTTAAGTTTGTTGTTAATCTAACTAGACAGTGGTCTTAGTAGTACACTTACATTGCTGTTGATAGGCTATGCATTGAATTGTAGCACCCCCACCTGTTTAACCAGTGTAGTATGTTTAGGAAGTATTTGACCACCTTGGACAACAAGTAGCATGAACATTAATTTATAAATTATTATGGAACAGTTTATTTTCTAATCACTTTTGTAAATCAGTGATTCTTCTTTGGCTGTGCATACAGTTTTATATTTGATGCCAATCCCCATATGGTAGACTGAAGACTTTTCTTTTTACCACTGCTTTTAATTAAATATTTAAGATTTTTCTTTTTATTGATAACATACACTGCACTGTAACTTTTATGTCCTGTTTTCTTTTTCTTCGTTTTTAGCTTTTTACACTGTAACTTTTATTATATTTTCTGTTGCTTTTATGTTTTATGTAAAGCACTTTGAATTACCTTGTTATTGAAATGTGCTATACAAATAAACTTGCCTGGCCTTGCCTAGATGCCATATATATCAGTATGTATATAGGTATATCGATATATATAGGTTATGTACTACTGTCTTATTGTCTCTTATGTTCCATTTCCTTAATGGTGCAGCATTTTATACTGCTTAGACTAAGATGGACAAGATAGATTACTGTTTTTCTCAGTCACTTTGGTGCATTTCTCAAATCATCTGTAACATATGCAAAACAGTAAGTGCATTTCTTGAAACACAAATAGCAAAACACAGCGGTTTAGCTGCAAAAGCCTATCTCTCAAAAGCAAATCTATGTGTCACTGAAAAATGTCAGTGACATCAGAATGACAAGTCCTTGTGTCATTGTTTACAAACAAGATAGTCAAAATGTTTACTGCTTAACCTTTTAAGCAGTGGTAATAATATTTTTGAGTAAACCTTAACTTAAATATACATTTTTCAAAAAACTTTCATTTCCGCATACTAAATTACATTCATTCACTGATGCTTATTGAAATTAAATACTCAATAAATGTAACTGTGCACAACTCATACTCTGAGGGAAATCTACTCAAAAAAATTAATTGTGCTAGACTCAAATACTAATAGAAACTTACTCAAAAAATTACTACCAGTAAACAAAATGCCCATTTATAGATAGTAGTCCTGAAAACTACAAATACAACTAAATTATTAGAGTTCTCCTTATTTGTATCAACTTCTCACCACATCTTCCGCCATTTCTACATTTGACAGACACAAAATAAGGCACATCTTGCATAAAGCTGAATAGGCTAAGTAACTGGCTGCTTGATCAGATAATTAAACAGTAACAACTTTGATAATCAGTTTGTTTTCTTTCTTTTTTGCAATAATGTTCAACATTCTCTATTTCCAGATTCTTACTGAGATTTTTGGCGTTAATAGTGATAATAAGTTGAATCTTGAGCTAAATAAAATTTCCTTTTACTACTTACTTTACTATGTTTTGTCTGGAACAGGTCACTGAACCTGCAGGAGGAGGAAGTGGTATCATCAGCAGCCGCAGTGATGTCACCCATCACTGCATTTGTAAGTGAGTGCGTACCTCATCTTGTAGCCAGTTCAGAAGTGCTTTCAGGAGTTTGTACGAGTTACGTTAACATTTACATTTAGCCGACGCTTTTATTCAAAGCTACTAACAATAGCTATATATGTCAGGGTCGCACGCCCCTGGAGCAACTAGGGGTAAAGTGTCCTGCAGGGACACATTGGTGGACGTGTCACAATGGGGAATTAAACCCAGGTCTGTCACACCAAAGGCATGTGTCTTATCCACTGTTCCATCACCACACCCAGAGAAAGAGACAAATCCATCCACAGCCACCTTTCACTTTGGCTGAAGCAGACTGCACCAGGAGCGTCAGTGTCAGTGGCCGCAGTGAGGAGTGTCACCAATGTCTGGTTCATCTTTGCACTGCAAAATACAAACAATCCAATTATTTATATTTTTAATTATTATGAGCATAATTATAAAAGAAAGCTAGCACTGCACGCTCATCGTGCCCCCCACACACTTAAAAGCATATTTTAAAATTTTTTTCAAACCTGTCTTGATACAATACTCACATGCCAAAATGTTAACAGTTACTGGTGGCTGTTATGAATCCTTCCATCTATACTGACTCTATAACACTTTCTTAAACTGATTCAACTGTAAGAGAATGAGGACAAAATTATAAAGTTCATTAGAAACAGTTATGAGACGTCAGCAGTCTGACTTAAATAAACCACAAAACATATCGTATTTTTAGAAGTTAGTCTGTGTGTGTTTACTTGCTGAGCTGTAGCAGTGGGATACTTTCTTTCAACGGTAAATCTACACAATGGCTTAACAACAATATCCATTTAATTTTTTAACTAGACTGCTTAAGCCTTGATTAGCTTCAACTAAACTTAGCCTCCTAAAATCCTGTGTCCTCATAGGGGAATTTAGACCTATTGTCCTCTTTAATGGGCACATGCCTGTGCCCTCTAGGGTCACTTGCCAGCCATGTTCTGATGTTTCTTCTTTGTTACACATTGGGTACAAATACTCGTACAAAAGTACGCCCTGTTCAAAGACAATGCTACTAATATAAATACACACAGACTCAAAGGCCAGGTCTTGGGAGGTTTGGGAAACCTCATGAAAGAAGAGTGGGTTTGTCCCTAATTTCTTTTGGCCATGCCTATGAAGGGGATGCTAATAGCCAACAGTAACCTTTTCACTGTACATATCATATTTTAGCATTGTTTTGAGATAGACTAAAAAAACACAAACCTATCTTTTCATCTCTTTACACCTGTCAGTTGCTGGAAGACGTAATCTTTTGTTCCTAGACTGACAATCAAAATAATGATATACTTTTACTGCACATCAACAGTTCTACCAATGTAATTCTAAAATAATAATGACAGCAATAACAACAAATCCAACCAGCTGTAACTACTAAAAGACAAGTTAAATTTAAACAAACACAGTGACTCAAACAATAGGTGAGAAATAGAAGCACAGCATAACCTTAAACATATGTAAATGTACTTTATTTGTCTCATACACATACATGTAGCATTTAACCCATCCCTGAAGGGAGCAGTTGGCAGTCACTGACTGGAGAACCTAACTAACAAGTTTTTGATGGTGGGGGATCCCAGAGCACTCAGAGCAAACCCAGCGAGACACGGGGAGAACATGCAAACTCCACACAGAAAGTCTGGGACGACCGGGGTTTGAACTCAGGACCTTCTTGCTGTGAGGCCCTAGTGCTATCCACTAGGCCACCGAAGACAATAATAGAGATTTGGAACCCAGTGCAGTGGGGTTGGAACCAAATATTTGGCTAGCTTAAATGTAACGTTACCATTAAATAGAGAAGCTAAGTAACGTACTAGTTAATGTCAAACTAGACCTGTTGGCAAGAGGTGACATTAATGTTAACATTGTTCCTGAAATGAGTTAACGTTGTTCCTGCAATGTAAGTTGCTTTGGATAAAAGCATTTATCAAATGAGTAAATGTAAAATTGACAGTCTTGTCTCAGTAATGTTAAGTTAAAGAAACATTGCTATAGGTGGTGGTCTTGACAAACTGTTATGTTTTTTTAGATGGGTATTAAATGAGCCCCAGAGGGCTAAATTATTAAAGACTGTAATGTTATTGATAAGATGCAACGTAACTTTTTTTTTAATTTAAGCGCTGAAAGGGCAGTGGAGCCAGCAAAGTGAACCAGGTGGAATGTATTCCACTTACATAATAAATACGTTTAGTCGTTAAAGGCAAGTGTCTTCTGTGGTATTAAGACCAAACACAAATTTAATCCATGCAATGCTTTCCTTGCGGGGGTTTTGTCACTGGACTACTGGACAACGCGATAACACGAATAAACACAACTCGCCATTACTACGGCAGTATGAATTCAAAGTAAACATTTAGTTGTGATTAAGTGGATTAAATTGATACCGAAATAACTAAAATATGATGCAGATTTGTTAAACATATGAATACATGCTTTGTCAGGTCTGTCAACAAGACAGCAGGACAACTTTTTTGTTTTCTAACTTAAATGGAGTTCAGATCGATCAGGGCTATGCTAACTTCGTAGTACGATGGCTGGAATAAAGTTACATACACGTTTTCTGACCTCACCAGATAGTTCAACTTCCTTGCTTTCTTTTCTCCCAGGAATGTCCGGTTTTTATATAAATATGAAATAGTCCAGTAGAGCACTGCGTGCCAAATGACAGTAACAACACTGGACCTGGATGTGCATGGAAGCTAGCTGCTAAGAAGTGAAGATAAATCAACACTGTAATCCCAAAAGCTAAAGTAAAAAGCTAATTTAATCAAAGCAGTTTACTCCGACCTTTACCTCTGGTCTCACTACAAACACACACCTTAGAGAGGCGAGCTCTCTCCCGATCATCTGCATTTAGCTTTATTTAAAATAATAAATTATAATCCTATAAATAATTCTAAAACAACCAGGCAGTTAATATGCACACTTCAATGTATGTTTAATGATTGCAAGTCATACATAGTCATACATAACAATGTTATCGCACATTGAATATTTTCCTCATACCGTGCAGGTCTACCTCGTGTCAACTGGGTCTGGTCTTACCAAATAACTGTCACCAAATAATACTTACTGAACACTGTAAGCAGGTCTCTCTATGTTGCAGCTGCAGACACTGGTGTCACATGATGGAGAGCCTGGTGATGTTGAGGAAGGACTTTGTGCACAACATCCTCAGTGAGACACTCTTAGATGACAGAGGTGAGGACTGACAGGTGAGGACGGTCTCTGGGTAGCTGTTGAACAGCAGTTGTGTGTCCGTCCTAAGTCTTCACAATTCCAGCAGCAAACTGGTTCAGCTCACCCTGGTACAGATCCTGAATCTCATGGACAAGCTGAGCCTGAACAACAACAAGAACCGTACACACAGGCTTACTGATGGCTTCAGGAGGGATTGATAACTGATCACTTATTGATTATGTCTGCCTCTGCCAGTCTTCACTCAGACACCGATCCTTCAGGCTCTGCAGCACATTCAAGCCAGCCGTCACGAGATCCCCAAGATGAGGTACGCACTCAGACACACTCACGGGTGACATCATTGCGGCGGCTGATGATATCACTTCCCCCTCCTGCAGGAGTACGAGGACTCCCAGACCAAGCCTCCCAAGTCCTGCCGTAAGGCTTCGGCCTCCTTGCCTTGCTCCCAGAAAGGAGCAGCTCCGCCCAACAACAATGAGGATGAGAGTGCCTCCAGCAGGTATAGCCCCACCTCCATCTGCTCCTCTGTGTAAGGACAACCTTAATCTGCGTCTCGTTCTTTGATTTGTCAGTTTCAAAACCACAAAGGACTATTTGATATTTAATGTGTACAGACTGAGACAGGTGAGGACAGACAGTGATGGATGAGGACAGGCAGGTGAGGACAGTCATGTGAGGACAGATGGACAGGCAGGAGTAACTGACAGGTGAGGACAGAACAGACTGAGACAGGGATGAGGACAGACCAGATAGACAGGAGTGAGAACGGCCTGAGACAGGTGAGGGCATACAGAACAGACTGGGACAGGTGAAGACAGATAGGACAGAGGTGAGGACTGTCTTTGGCTATCTGTTGAACAGCGGTTGTGTCTCTGTCCTCAGTCTTCGCAGTTCCAGCAGTAAACTGGCTCAGCTCACCCTGGAACAGATCATGGACAACCTGAGGCTGAGCAACACCAAGACCAGCTGTCAGTGCACACACAGGCTTATTGATCACTTCAGGAGGGATCCACAAGATGAGGGAGGCACGCACTCACACACACTCTGACAGGTGACATCACTGCGGTGGCTGATAGCACTTCCTCCTCCCGGTTCAGTGACCTGTTTGCCCTGTCAGAGGTGTATGAGGACTCCTAGACCAAGCCTCCCAAGTCCCGCCATAAGTCTCCAGCCTCCTCACCTCGCTTCTGCTCAACAACGAGGAGGAGTGCACCTCCAGCAGCGCATCAGTACATAGCCCCACCTCCAGCTGCTCCTCTGTGTGAGGACAACCTGAAATTTGATATTTCATGTGTCTGATTTGTGACACCAGGAAGCAGCTTTGTGTCTTTACCAAGCGGGAATCTCCAGGTTTGAAAAGTGAAGCCTCAAACCTGCATTCTCAACAGCCATCACTGTGGTGACGCCACTGGATCGTATAGAAGTCTTTTCAGAGAGCTCGTCACTATTGTGCTACAGTGCACAATTTATCAACTGTAGTTCTGTTACACAAGCAGTTGATAGCTGCTCTGTCAGCTGCCTGCGCTCTCCTTTGTCTATAAAGGCAACACTTTAACTACTGGACTTCATAAAATTAACATTAAAGTTCCCCATGTCCTCCAGCTGCTCTGCTCGGTTCTGCCTCAACTCTGTGATTTACAGAGGTTGCTGAAGAACAAGGTGGTTTTGCCAAAGTAACCACGGCTAACTAGCTACCGTTATTTAATTAGCTCAGTTAGCCTAGTAGTCTTCTCAGTCTGGACTGGGAGCTCACACCACCTGGGGAGTGTGTTGTGTTTAACATTACACCTCTACTCAGGCACTGGAGGTTTTTAGGCCAGGATAATGTCAGTGAACGGCACCAGATTGGGAGCCGAGCAAACGGTCAACAAAACCAAGCTCAGGAGCCTCATAGTAAACGCGGGATAAACAGGACCAAACACGGAGACCAAAAGGGAATACAGTACCCAGTTGATTTAGGCAAGTTTTCTTTTTTTTTTTTTGATGAACAGATACATTTACTTTTGATAACCGCAAACTGCTAACGTAGACTGTCTGTATCTGTAGCTAGTTAGCTCAGTTAGGCCCAGGGTGCCGAGAGCCAAACCCGGCAAGAAAAAAACCTTGGTCCTGTATTCCCCGTCGTTTAACTTGCCTCTGCCGTTCTCTAGAGGCCGTGTTCGGTCCCAGTCCGGCTGCAGTGTCACTCAGTGAGTTGAACCAGTCAGTGGTTTACATGTTGCCTGTTATGTTAATTTCTAAAAATGTATAAAGCCATAATTAAGACACAAAAGGCAAACATGAATAATCCTATCTGTAATGATTCTGAGGTCATGGGTTTTCCTACCATTATAAGGTGGTGAGGCTCAAAACAGCTTGATGCTGTGCAACAAATGTAAAATCAGCATGAAAACTAGATTTTCCTTGTTATTCACATACATACACAATTTGCATAGTGTGGGGACTTTTTATTTTAAACAATCTTTATTAGCTATCTTTATTTGCTCATGATTCCATAAAACTCCACATTTTCAACTCCCTTCTTATAGTAAGTAAAAGTGCTGCTCATGGAATAAAATAATGCATAGTTGCTTTTTCCACAACACAAGTAAGTAGTAAAAGGAAATTTTATTCAGCTCAAGATATTACAGTTATTAATTAACACCAAAAAATAACATTAAGAATCTGGAAATAGAGAATCTTGAACATTATTGCAAAAAGGAATGAAAGCAAATTGATTATCAAAATTGTTGTTGGTTAATTATCTGATCAAGCTGTCAATTACTTAGTCTATTCAACTTTATGCAAGATGTGTCTGTTAAATGTAGAAATGACAGAAGATTAAGGTTTTGATACTAATAAAGGGAACTTGAATTGTAATATCCATCCATCCATCCATCCATCCATCCATCCATCCATCCATCCATCCATCTTCATCTGCTTATCCGGGGCCGGGTCGCAGGGGCAGCAGCTCCAGCAGGGGACCCCAAACTTCTCTTTCCCGCGCCACATTAACCAGCTCTAACTGGGGAATCCCGAGGCGTTCCCAGGCCAGCGTGGAGATATAATCTCTCCACCTAGTCCTAGGTCTTCCCCGGGGCCTCCTCCCAGCTGGACGTGCCTGGAACACCTCCCTAGGAAGGCGTCCAGGAGGCATCCTTACCAGATGCCCAAACCACCTCAGCTGGCTCCTTTCAACGCAAAGGAGCAGCGGCTCTACTCTGAGCTCCCTGCGGATGGCCGAACTTCTCACCCTATCTCTAAGGGAGACACGAGCCACCCGGCTCCATTATTACAATTACTGAATTGTAATAATGGAGTTGTATTTGTATTTTTCAGGAGTACCATCTGAAAATGGGCATTTTGTAAATTTCAAGTTGACTCGTAGTAATTTTGTTTGAGTTTCCATAAGGAGACATTTACAAAAATGTCTAACATATTTATAGAAAATATGATGAATAATCTCTCTCTCAAATTTTGTCATAAAGTTTGACTTTATTTAACTTTAACTTTGACAACGTCTTCAGCCATTTTGCATGTAGTGACCTATGCAATTAACTTGTGCGTAGATGCTTTGGACTAATCAACAGAAACTGGTATAATACATTGTGATCAGCATGATATAACCAATTGATGTAGGAAATAGCAGACAATTGTACTTAATCATTTGCTTCACAAGTGACAAGATGATGTGGAGGTTGAAGTAGTTTTGAGAATTTTCAATTCTGATCTGAGATATGCAGCAAAGTGTATTGTAGTTTGTATTATGGCCTACAAAACAAAACCCTGATATATATATAACAAGGCAAATTCCTCATATGTTAAAATGTTTAGTCAGAGTCAGTAAACCTGATTCTGATTTAGGATGCCATCTGAGGATAATTTTGCTGTTGCTATGATGTACTACATACATACAGTGATAGGCCTCTGATTGGACTGATATCCACAGCCAGAAACAACAGGCCTTTATCACAACAGACATTTTGACGTGGCATAGCAGGAAAACACAGATTTAATTAATAACCTTAATTGATTAAGGGTTGCATTCAGTTCCCTAGGTGTTCTCTAGCTCCAGGGCACTGGTATTGTGCATGCTGGCTCTTTGGAATGGCTTACACACGTCAATGTGACAGCGCCATGATTAATGTTATTAATTACACCCGTGTTTTCCCTACTTTGACAAATTAAAATGTTTACTGTTAAAAAAAACAAAAAAAAAAACGAGCCTACAAAACTGTCTGAGAAACTCAATACACAATACATAGGACATTTTGCTACACACTAATCAATTCCACACCTCAATTCATTGTGTATGTTCACTTTATATTCAACCTATTTTTTTATATATTGGGTAAGTTGCCTCAAAACAGTCTTTTTCTTATAGATCCATAACATACCTCTGAAAACAAAATACATGACATATTTGTCTGCGTAATTTTAGTCTAAAATCTTGGGATTTTAGTTTTGTTGTGACATTCCTTCTTTCACAGCAGTCAACATGTTACAGTAGGAAAAGCAGGTGTAAACAATAAAAAAAATAATGCTGGCTGAATTCGATTTAGCTGCTTAAATTTCAGCATCCTGGTATTGTGCCTGACTGAATGCACTTACATGAAACTATTTAGGCTTTAAGTGGAACATGAAAGCTGGTTATTTATCCCGGTATAGGCTACTGCACATGATCGTAACAGTTTCAGATGTGTCTGAATCAATTTCTTCACCATCTCAGCAACTAATTTCTCTACCAACTGTGAATATTCAGTAACCAGGATAATACATGCCACCTTGTCCTGGTTTATATGGGTGTACGACAGGCAGAAACTCCAGTTCTCAAAACCTGAATATAAGTCTTATAAACCAGGATAAGGTGTTCACATGCCACAGAGTCATTGATTACTACAAGTGCAAACTCCAGATTCTCAAACTTTATCCAGGTTTCAGAAACCAGGACATGTTTGTTGTGCAACACATAACTAGGGCACTCCAACCATTATGCCTATCATGGCTTACTGGGATGCTTGAACAGAACATCGTCAGTGTTATTAGTAACACCTGTGCTTTTCTTACATAACATTATAATGTCTGTTGTGAAAAAGGCCTGTATTTTGGTGCATAAAACACACTGCAGGTATAAAATATAAGAAAGACAAAGCAAGTAAAACTCATCTAGCAGTCTGCTCTTCCTTTGGTCTTTAGGAGTCTTAGATGTGGGCGCTGCCACCTCGTGGTCGGGTGTGGTAACAGCGCTTGCTCTGTTTGTATTAACGGTTGAAGATGGCGACCGGAGTCCTTCACAGAGTCAGCGGTGGCCTGGGTCGGGCTAGAAGCAGGGCCCAGTCCGCCGGACAGCTCGTCGTTTGGAGCAGGTCGGCCAGTTATCAGTGTGCTTTTTTAGTAGTCATGTCTGTAGTGCCTCTAGGTCGCTGTTGTGGATTAATTTTGTTGGTTTCCGTAGTGGCGACGATGAGCTTGGGCAAGCTAGCCCGTTTACTGCTAGTCAGCCCTCAGTGGCCTTCAGGTTGAACTTGCATGAAAGCTGCACCTTTTAAAATCCTGGATATTGAACGCCAAAGCTGCGTGTATTTGCTGGTGAAGTTGGAAGAATGCAAGTTTCTGTCATCCTTTGTTAAGCATCTCACATGTTCAAGGTCAATTCGGTACTTTATTGTAACGTGATGTATCTGCTTCTGTCTTGCAAAAAACATGTACAACATTCTCATAGATAGTAACATTAAGCCATGCACTGTTGTACTGGGACCTGCTGTATTTCATTTACTTTATCATAATGTGTATGTTATATATATTCATCCGGAGGGACAGACATTGAAAGCCCAGTCTGTATTTTGATTTTATTATTGTAAAATCTTGACTTGCAACAACAGCTGGAAACCTGAAATTAAGCTTCTTATATTTTCTATAAATGAAGCATGTCTGCTGGTATAAAAATAATAAGTTTATCTGAGTGCAAATCTAATCCAGTATCAAGATAGGAGATTAGGAAACCAGTCTTGCCATACATTTATACATGCATAAAACTACGTAAAATAATGAGAGAAATGTCCATCCAGTCATTGTTCATCTCGACTTGTCTGTGTTTGCAGGGGGTTTGCAACATCCAGCAGCAGAAACAGACAGGACAGCTGGTTTAAGTCGCTGTTTGTGAGGAAAGTTGATCCCAGGAAAGACGCACACTCCAACCTACTGACCAAAAATGAGGAAAGCAACCTGTACAAAATTCAGTGTAAGTTCACAATATCTGTACTTTAAAACAAACCATTTATCCTAAAGTACTGATGAGATTGTTTTTAAAGTACACCTCTCTTTTCAGTCCATAATGTCAAGCCAGAGTGCCTGGATGCATACAACAAACTCTGGTGAGTGTTTCATATTATTGTCTAAGCTGCATATTGTTCTTAAGTTGTTCTTACAACAGTTGTAATATGAGCCTGGAACAAGCTAGTATGCTGTTGTGCGTGCTGAGTAAAAATAATCCAGAGCGGTCTATTCCTGTGTGGTGATTTACAAGCTGGCATGACTTCAACCCTTCACACACAGACTAATTTGGGACTTGTAACATTAGAGAGAAAACACATGACCAGGAAACATGTGATTTTTAAGTGGATTTTGCCTTTAGGCAAGTATCAAATGCACTGTTTTTCAGAATTTAGTTAAATCTGGTGTTTCACTTTCATCACAGTGAGGATGTTTTGCCCTCCATCCATGCTGATAAGTACTACCCCTGTGAGCTGGTGGGCACCTGGAATACCTGGTATGGAGAACAAGACCAGGCTGGTAGGAGTTACTTATATCAAGACACAAGACATCTGCATTGTAACATGCCTGTGTGGTCTGCACAGTTTGCAAAGCAGCAGGAACGTTATACTGCATGTCCACACTCATGCTAGTATACCACTAGAAAACCACTGCTATTTGAGAAATAATTAGTGATGTACACCCAGTTTTGTTCTATGGCAGATCAAACCTACATGTATCGATCCTGTCACGGTTATTTTTAAACCTAAGTGAAGCTCCAGTGCTGCTTTATATGAGCATTCCTGTTTTAGTGAGTTAGCATCTCCCACAAAAATATACCGTTCCTGAACTGTCTGAAAACAGCTCGATTGGGGTCCAGGATTTACTTCTGTAAACTATCGTTGTCACTTTTTAACACTCATCATGATGCTCGCCTAGTGGCTAGAGTCGTACGCCATCAATGGACATAAAGTAAAGTGAAATAATTCAGTGTCATCAACAGTTTGTCTGATATAACCCACGCAGGCTAAGGAACAGTTCTTGAGAATTTCATGTCGTCTGATCAGCTAATAATCTATAATAATCAGGCTGTTCTTTATTTTAAATATGGCATTTTTACAAAGACATATTCAGTTCAGGTCAAAGCCTCTCACAAATTCTGTCAAAGATTTTAAGTTTAAGTACTGGATGGATTTTATATTATTTAATGACCCTGCTTTGACTTAATTTTTCTGTTTGTATGATTTAATATTTATGTCCCCCCCCGCAGTTCATCTATGGCGGTACAGAGGTGGATACCCAGCTCTAACAGAGGTGATGAACAAGCTCAAGCAGAACCAGGTAGAGACGCATCCTGTTTGCAGCACCTGTTTAGCGCTTCATTAGAGTGAGTGTAGCCATCAGTCGGTGTAAATATTATTGATTGGTGTCCGTCTATTGGCAGGACTTCACAGCGTACAGGAAGGAGCGGGGTAAGATGTTGATGTCTCGCAGAAACCAGCTCCTGCTGGAGTTCAGCTTCTGGAACGAGCCTGTGCCCCGAGAGGGCCCCAACATATATGAGCTCAGGTCCTACCAGCTCAGGGTGAGTAACAGGCCAGAGAGATTGTAACAATGAGTGATTAGTAGTGCTGTAGATGTTAATGAGTTTGAACGTGTCCAGCCCGACCAAATGCCTGACCTGGCCCCTACCTCTGCTTTGCCATACATAATCAGCACTTTTACCAACAGTCCACAGATTTCTTAAACTGTAATGGGTGTAAGTCAAGTTCATCTTATTTATAGAGTCCCAAATCACAAATTTGCCTCAGGGGGCTTTACAATCAGTACAGCATACACCCACAATCTTTAGACCCTTGATTTGGATAAGGAAAAACTCCCCGAAAAAACCTTTTTAACAGGCAAGAGGGGAAGAAACCTCACGGACAGACATGCTACTGCATGCAACTATGTTTTTTTGTGTCTACTCCATACACATCAAAAAACAATAGTTACAAGATTGCTCTTTAGCCAAAAAGCTTTGTGTTAGAGAACAGAACCTCAGTTTAACTGAGCATAAGAGAATCAAAACAGTTAACAGCATAACCTGTTTCCTTACATGTTGTCAAAGTAAAAATATATAAAAATATAAATGATAGAACAAACAAATAGTATGTTTTGTAAAGTTGACTGATCACTCTCTTTTATATCATCAGTGTTTTCCCCACTCGGAGTAAGCAATAGAAATATAATCTTACTTGGTGAAATCCACAGCAGCAGCTGGGTGGGCTTCAGTGCTGTAGGTCACCACGTGGGTCGCCGCCACAGCGGTTGTTACAGAAAGGCTACTCTTAGTTAGATTAGGTTACTCGTTCACTTCTCCTAGCTCACGAATTCCCATTTAAACTCCCAGTCACATGCTTTGCTTCTGTGACCCCTAAAGGACCTCACACAGTCACCATTTGTGGCATTTCTTCCCACTTGGTCACTCCATAAACCGTTTGCATCTGCTTATGGACTTATAGATAAAATTGGCAGTCCAGTGGAGCATGATTTTACCTCTGTCGGTGTTTAAATTGAAGCAGTTGTAGTCCTACATAATGCTCGATACTCATTGCACCAGCTCCTGCAGATTGAGTTGTTCTCTCTCATCTGACAGGCACAACTGTCTATAGATCAGCGCACCCTGTGACACGAGATGAATGCAGGCTATTATCCCTCATCACAGGCTGAGATTACATTGTAGACGCAGCAGGGTGTTGTCTTAAGCACCGGGGAATGATTGAAGAAGCTTCGGGTGCAGTTGTTATTACAGCTTATCTTCACAATGACAAAATACCTGCGTTCCGTCATTACCATTTATTTGTGTTAATGCATTTACTCTGGAAAGAAGAAGAAAGAGTGATATCAATCTGTCTCTCTGACAGCTCCGAATTATATGTTTTATTCTAATAAAGAATATTGTGTTTTCTCTCTTTCAGCCAGGAACCATGATTGAGTGGGGTAATTACTGGTAAGGCAACCTGAATTCATTTGATTCACTGAGCTGTAGTTACCGAACAGTTGCACTACATGAAACCTCCGCTCATCACGCTGTCATTAATAAGAGCTATTCCACTGAGAGGCATTATGTTGAAGCAGTACTGTCATGCTCTCAAGCCAGGATTCACATTCAAAGTGGATTATTATGTACACTCCAAATGTGCGCACACAATATTTCAATGTAATAAGCATGAAAAGATCCACTGCTCCAGCTGTCAGAGCCAACAGGTCAACGTTTATCAGTTTGTGCAATACATTGATTGCAATTGATTTTAAATGAAGACAAGAACTTTCTGCGTACGCCTTATTCTTTTTTTCTTTGTCTTTGATGGTCTATTAGTGGATTTCAATGTTGGCCTCTCTATTTGTCTGACCACTTTAAAATTAAATTCACTGGGTTGCATTTCACAACTTGTTTTGCACTTTTGCCAGTGATGTTAGATGTAAAAGACGACTCCAGCATTACTGAAATGTTGTCAAATCTTCATGTTCTTCCTGTTTGAAACATTTGTGGTAATTCCTAACCGCTGTGTGTGTGTGTGTGTGTGTGTGTGTGTGTGTGTGTGTGTGTGTGTGTGTGTGTGT
>JAPMOB010199054.1:0-10335 GCA_029875015.1 Lepomis gibbosus
GTGTCTACCTGTCTGTCTCACCTCCTACCTGTCTTTGTGTCTACCTGTCTGTCTCACCTCCTACCTGTCTTTGTGTCTCATCTCCTACCTGTCTCTCTCACCTCCTACCTGTCTTTGTGTCTACCTTTCTGTATGTGTCTCACCTCCTCCCTGTCTGTCTCACTGTCTGTCTGTCTTACCTCCTACCTGTCTGACTCACCTCCTACCTGTCTTTGTGTCTACCTGTCTGTCTCACCTCCTACCTGTCTGTCTGCAGATGAACGACGGGCAGTTCACCACCATCCAGCTGGTGGGGATGCTGCGTGGGATCGCGGCGGGGATGAAGTACCTATCTGACATGAGCTTCGTCCACAGAGACCTGGCGGCTCGCAACATCCTGGTCAACTCCAACCTGGTCTGTAAGGTGAGACGGTCTGCCTACCGGTCTACCTGCCCACCTGTCTGTCTGTGTGTCAGTTTGAAAATGATACATCTGTTTTTGTTGTTGTCTGTCTCAGGTGTCAGACTTCGGTCTCAGCAGGTTCCTGACTGAAAACTCGTCCGACCCGACCTACACCAGCTCTCTGGTAAGTGATGCTGTGTGCTTAAAGGAACAGCGCACCTCTCCAGGGTCTTGTCGTCGTATAGCACATACCATGCTTTTATTTTGAAAAAAATCTGTGCCTATGTCTCTTCAGGGAGGAAAGATTCCTATTCGCTGGACCGCTCCTGAGGCCATCGCCTACAGGTGAGTGTCCGCCCTGCAGGTCGCAGCACGAGGAGGAAGATCAGTGGCATTAATTATTTAACCTTCTTGTTTCATTGACCTGCAGGAAGTTCACGTCAGCCAGCGACGCGTGGAGTTACGGCATCGTCATGTGGGAAGTGATGTCATACGGAGAGCGGCCATATTGGGACATGAGCAACCAGGACGTAAGAAGGAGCACAGCTTTTAGTTTGACCCGGAGACACATGCATGTTAAAACACCACTTCAGCAAAGACACGTCTGATTTTCTAACGGGGCTCCTTCTGATTTTAAAAACACTTTATTCAGCCATAAATAAAAAACAGTCCGCAACGTTTTTTCTGCCGTTAAAAATCCTTTAAAGCAGCTGAATTAGGAATCTGTCAGATATTTTAAACGCAGGGCAAACAGGAGAAAACCAAACTGTCTCTCTCTCCGTCAGGTGATTAACGCCATCGAGCAGGACTACCGGCTGCCCCCGCCGCCGGACTGCCCCTCCTCCCTGCACGCGCTCATGCTGGACTGCTGGCAGAAGGAACGAGCCAACCGGCCGAGGTTCTGCGACGTGGTGGCGGCGCTCGACAGGCTGATCCGAAACCCTACCTCCCTAAAAGTGACGCACCAGGAGGGTCCGAGGTAACACACCTCTTTAAAGGGGGGAGGTTGGAGGGAGGTGGGGGTGATTGGCAGCTGTGGAATGTCATTTATTCACCAGCTGCTGGAGGTCAGAGGTCGGAGGTCAGCGTCTGCCACTCAGACAAAGACACACACACACACACACACAGCCTGTGGGCGGGGCTTACGGGGCAGCCAGCTGTGTGATTGACAGCTGTTTACACAGACAGTTCTTTACATGAGCAGGTGCAGAGCAGGTCACATTCCTGGATTACAGCTCAGAATGAAGCAATATCCTGTCTGTCTCTCGGAGCCCCCCCCCTCCTGGGTTTGCTCACGATTTCAGTTTACAAATCAAAAAAAAGTCCAGAAATGTAAAAACCTGCTTCTGGCTGCGTGCAGATCAAACCAGGAGCCGAGTGAACAAATGCTGCCGGACGTCAGGCAGAGACGCTTTTATTTTGAAGGTTACAGTCTTTGCAGGAAGCTTTCAAAGTTCCTCTCTGACTGTCACACGTCTGTGTGCTGAACACCGTTAGCTTAGCTTAGCATAAAGACATGTTTAAACAACAATTCGACAGGGGTAACCAGTTGCCAGGCAACACTGATCCAACAAATCTTGTTTACCAGGCAGGGAAGCTCTGATGAAAGACACTGCCCAGCTGCATTGTGGGAAGTGTTTTTGGTGTTTGACTCTAGAGACTAAAAGCCAGACCCTGTCTCTCTAAGACCTGATGTTTTATTGAGGTACACTTTGAAAGCATCCCTCCAAGACCGCACGCTTTGTTTGATCAACACGTTCTCATGTTCACCGTCTGGAGCTGTGTCCCCACCCACATGTCTCATTAATCCTGTCTGTCTCTCAGCCCGTCCCAGCCCCTGTTGGACCAGCGCGTCCCCCCTCCCCTCTCGGCCTGTGGTTCAGTCTCTGAGTGGCTCCGAGCCATAAAGATGGAGCGATACGAGCAGAGCTTCCTGCAGGCCGGGTTCACCAGCCTGGACATCGTGTCGCAGCTGAACACTGAGTGAGACTCGCTACGTTACTACATAACACAGCGTTACCCTACCTAACCCCCTAACCCCAGACCCCTAACCCCTAACTCCAGACCCCTAACCCCTAACTCCAGACCCCTAACCCCAGACCCCTAACCCATCTTCTGTTCAGACAGCGCCGTACAGACTCAAGTGTTTTCTGTATTTTGGCTCTAATCTTTTTCCATACTCTCCGTCTGTTTCCATAGAGACCTGCTCAGAGTGGGCGTCACCCTCGCTGGCCACCAAAAGAAAATCCTCTCCTCCATCCAGACGCTCAGGATACACAAGGTCCCGCCCACCCTCCTCTACTGACCAATCACCGCCCTTCCCTGCCGTACTGTCCCGAAACACAACACTCAGGATGTCGCAGATCCATTTTGACCAATCAGAAAAGCCTTAGGACCAGCGAGACCCCGCCTCCTGATTGTTGGGCCAATGAGAGGCGTCGGGTGAAACAGAGCTGTGAGACTAAGGAAGCATAAAATCCCTCACAGACGTCCTCTCTGCTCTTCGAACTTTAAACTGTTTGACTCAGGTGCAACAGGACTCCGCCTGCCTTGTTATTCTGACCAATCAGAGCCAAGGTCAGAGCCGAACTCAATAAAGTTTTATACATAAGCGTGGCCCCGCCTTACCGGACCAACAGCCGTCCGCTGATCAGGGAAACCAAAGCTCTTCCTGGTCGTCACCGGCCAGTCGGCATCTATCATCGCTAAGCCCCGCCCACTCCATGAACGCAGAGCTGGGATTGGTTCCCAGCCCTGTCTGTCACACCGGCTTGGTGCTGGGTCAGCTGGTCTTTCTGCATCAACGGATCTAACAAGGACAAAACCAGAGGCACTGAGCTGTGATCTGGATTCTACTGGAAACCAAGAACAGGGTTTACGTTTGGTCCTCTACGGACCGCTGACGGTCAAAAAGCTCCCGAACTGCTGCCCCTAAGACTGCCGAGAACCGGGGGACCTTTCTGAAGTACTGTCGTCCTGCACCGTTAGGAAGATTCTGGGATTTTAATTGAGGAGTTCTTGAGGACATACTGGGAGTCCAAACAGACCGCTTGGTAATCTCCGTCAATATGGGACTGTTTACCTGAGGGATTTGAGTCGTGGTAGAGTTTCAGTATCGTGCTCTTCATCATCTGTGAGGAATGTTCGGCCACTGCCTCAGAAAACAACTTGGACCTTTAGAGGAAATCTTTTTAAAAACATCCTGGCGGTTTGATCCTGAGGGCTGTGATCCTTCGGGAGATAGCGTCCTCGGAATAACGCGAGGCTTTCATTTACGGCTCTTCAAAGGACTACCAGCTTCTTAAAGTCCACTTAAAAGTACTCAAGTGGTTTATTGGGTCCTCAAACGTTCCCACACTGAGGGATCTAGAACAGTTTTAAACCTTAATATCAAACACTGATCACTGAAAGGTTCTCACTTTGGGTCCAGGATCAGGAGTCCGGTGGGAAATGTGATCCGGGACACGAGAGACCAAAGTCCCTTTTTAACTTTTCACTCTCAGCCTTCAGGAACAGAACCACTGAGCCGGCCTACAGAAGCATTTCACTGACGTCTTGTAAAGGATCCAGGAGTGTGGGAACTGTCTGGGCTCTGAGGACGGGCGTAGAACCGTCGGTGGTTTCGTATTTTAGCACTTTTTGTACCTGATATTTGATCATGATCGTGTTTTTATACTAAACTTACATTTCAGGAAGAAACTTGCATTTTGTAAAGAAAAGAAAAACTGAAAAAAACATGGCGCCTGATATTTCAGAGCTCTCCGGGGGGGCCCAGGAGACCGAGAGGGTGTTCAGGACCAAAGATCTGAAGTCAGCCAGTCGAGTTCTGCCCACAGGAACCAGTCTGTGTCTGATGGGTTCAGATCCACAAACCTTTAAAACACTAGAAAACAGCATTCAGGAGCATCAGAGCGCAGAAACCTGTTTACAGCCACTGAACTAACATGAGATCCAGGTCTCCTGGACCCCCCTACTGAACCAGATAGAACCAGTCAGGTAGTGAAAACCAGCAGGTTCTTGATGACTGAATCATGTGGACTGACTGGCTTCAGGACTCCCATTGGTCCCCCTGACCTGTCAGTCAAACCACTAACAAGCCAATAACAGCACTACAGGGTCTGGCCTCCCTACTGTATGTTGGACTGTTGCATGATGGGAGTTTCCAGCGGTGGCCCTCACATTGAAGGCTGCCGCAAGTGATGTCATTGTTGCTGATTGGTGGATTCAGGAGCGGGAGGTTCCCCTCGCTGGAGGAACGTCCCGCCCCCTGTACTTGTGTCCTCGTCCGTCCCTGTTGACCCTGAATGGTCGATCTGGATTCTGGCGAGAACGCAGCAGCTGAATCTGGATCAGCTTTTTATAAATCCACTTTAATATGTGAAAATATTTCTGTACTTGTTATTGATATTTAGGAGGATGTCCGCTGGGCGAGGGGGAGTCTCTGTCAGCCAATCACAATAAAGATGAACCGTCCTGCCCAATCAGATGTCTTGTTGTCTGTCTGTTTACTCTGAAGCTGCAGCCCCATCAGGACTGGACCTCTGAGCGCAGCAGATGACCTCTGCATCGTGGGAACAACACTTTGTTTGTCCCAAGCAGGCGTCGTTACATCACCGAGGTCGCCCCGAGACACAAACCGTTTCAAAGAGCTCCGACATTTACAGACCTGACGACGATGTGTTAAACTTGTCTCTTTAAAACGAAGTCCTGTGTTTGACTAAATCACTTCATGAGTGTAACCAGAGCCATTCTCTCCAGTTGTTTGTTCTGCAGTCCGTGCAGCAGATCCGTCGCCGTCTTCGTGCGGCGGCTCTGGCTTCTCTCGGGACTTTCCCACAAAGGAACGCGCTGCAGCCAGTTTGCAGCTGCCGGCTGAAGCATCTACTGCACAGAGTCCAAAACAAACAACTTGAGAACGCCGCTCTGCAGGCTGAACGGCCGGAGGTCTATTGTTCTGTGTCACACTGGGAAATAGTTGATTGCAGTGCAAGTAAACAGCGTTCGTTCTGTGTCGTAGTCGGCTGGAGCTGAGCTGATTCTCGTCGTACTGCATCGTGCAGTATGTAGGTACACGTTAAAACCTGATCCTGAACACAGTGAAGCAGACGTACAAAACTTTCTTCCCGTTCTGCAGGAGAGGCGTGATCGTCTGGTTCCTCCAGCTCGACTTGAACTCGTGATGCAAACATGGAAAGTCTTCAGCGTGACCTCCGACCTTCAGGTGTGTGACTGTGTTATCAGACGGATGGTAGAGGGCTGAGTGTGGGAGACGCACAGCAGACCTGAGGGACCTGATACCTGTCTTGTGTGGTCTTCGTCTCCACTTCAGTGCAGGATTTATTTGTGGAAAACACTAATCACGTTTCTGGAGTGATTCATACGATCACGCAGATCCAGATCATATCAGAGCCTGTCCTTATCAAAACCAGTTCAGCTGCTGTGATCCAGACCTGAGGCCACAGCGTCCTCTGCACTCACCTGCTGTGGTTTGTGCTTTAGTGATAAAGTGATGAATCTGCAGAGTCCGGTCCTGTGAGGACAGGTGAGATCAGCGTTTCTGTTGTTTTCCCACAGTGTCGATGAAACTCATCCAGCCTGAACACATCTCCCGTTTGGCGGCGAGGGATCAGTAAAGTCGTATCTTCACAGCCCAGAACGAGGCCTGGCGGCGAGCAGCTGGGTTTCCGTGCAGCGCGTGATGCTGTAATCTGTGACCGTTGGACGGAGATGTTTCTGCACGTCGTGATGTTGACAGACGTGTTTCTGGATCGTAAAGATCTGATCTGTAGCCGGCTGAGAGATCACAGGCTGGAACAGAACACGAACAGATGATCCAGCTGTGCCAGACGTCTATTTAATTCACTCCAAACCGAAGATGTCTCATTTCATTAAACATTAAACGTACCTCGACTCCTCGCCCGCATCTCTGTTTGGAGGGACCGAAGGCCAGTTTATACTTCTGCTTTGAGTCTACGCCGTCATGAGCGTTTACAGGGGAGACGGCTGAAACATTCCTGTCTGTATCTCGGAGCTCTTTTAAGCCGGTGTGCTGAGAATCTGACACAAACTGGTTTCATGTGTCTGTTATTAAATGTCTCTGCAGCACAGACAGAAAATGCATTAAGTCTCAAACACAGGGAGGCAAACGTTCCAGTTCAGCCCCCGGTCTGGGTTAGGAACAAGCACTGGGGAGAAATCTAACAACATGTAATCTGTAATATGAGACAAACGTGATTCTACAAGCTTTTTATTCAACACTTAAACATAATTTATGTGTTTGTGCACCATCACAGAGAAGCCTACAGGTCTGACGCTTAAACATTATCATTACTTGATTAAAGTAACTTGATTTCAGTTTGATGAGTTTAAAGGCAACAACTGAAATAAATGAAGTAATAAAATAAGGGCTCCTTTATCACAGGGTGCTTCCCATGAGGACTAAACTGAGCTTTGTGCAGAGTGAATCAGGTGATTCGTAACTCGTTCCTGATTGGAGAACTTGGATGTGTTACAACCATCCAAGGTCTCCAATCAGAAGGAGCTTTATTGCCAAGTTGTGTTTTGCTTTGGTGATGAGGTGCAACACGCAGACAAACATACAGTTGACATAAATAAATGTAGAAATAAATAAACATGGAACAAATCAATGCAATTTATATAACAGTAATAGAAGAACAGAGAAAATAAAATTTGCAGAGAAAGAACAACGTCGCAGATATTTACACGTGCATTATTCTGGGTTTGTGTCGTGCAGACGTATTTCAACAGGAGAGAATACTGTGTGCATAAATATATAAATTAACAGTCTATAAATATACCATAACACTTATTAACTGGTGTCTGCATCGCTCTGCAGTCACAAAACGTTAGTTGCCGGGGGGGTTCTGAGTCTTCTCACTGCTGTTTTGAGTTTAGCTGCTGTGGTTGTTGTTTCTCTGCTGAACAGCAGCTACTTTTAGTGAAATCACTAAAAAGCAGAAACGAGGGGAGGCTGAGCGTCAGGCTACGGCGTGGATTAGACACTGAAGTATAAATTGGCCTTGAGGCGAGGAGGCGAGGAGAGGAATCTAGGAGGGACACACTGGGAAATGGCATCATTTGAGCGTCTGATCTCTGAGTGTGAACATCTGTCCGACAATCCCACAATGCACTGCTCTGCGTGTTACAGATGTCGAGCGTCTCTACAGCTGGCAGCGATCAGCGAGTGTGAGAAATCTGCGAGGCCTCTGACTCTGGAGGAAGTGACATCACGCCGTTGTGTGCCAAACGTTTTTTAAAAGTTCACGACCAACAGGAAGTGATGCGTAAACATGAAACCCCACAACAGGGAACAGAGCGGCGTTCAGTCGGGCAGGTGTTCCACATCAGCGCTGCCACACGGGAAAGGTCGGAGGTCACGGCGGCTTGAGGAGGCGTGTGTGTGCGTGTGTGACTGACAGTCGGTGTAACTTGAGTCTGAACAAACAGCAGGTTAAAGAGAAACAGATCTGCTGCTTCATTTCAATCAGTTTCAAACGTATTTATTTATTTTACGTGAACCTGAAGTAAAGTGGTTTCTTAATGAGAACCAACAGAGCAGCAGTTGCAGTCAGCCCAGAAGGACTCATGTCCCTCCATTACTGAGTGACCTCCACTGGCCCCCCGGGGCCCCCAGAATCACATTCAAATCACTAATGCTTGCATACAGAGTGACTACTGCTTCTGCACCATCTACCTAAACTCCATAATACAAACCTCCAACGAACGCCGCTCTGCGACGGTGGAACGAGCTACCACACGCCAACATATCACATGATGTCATACTTTTAAAGCTCACTTCGCCACGTCTGCTTAAACTGGTATTTCAGTCTCGTTAAATGTCAGAGGACACATATATGTGGGAGAGATCCTGAACGTGCAGAAAGTTTTGAACCTGAGCAGAAAACCCGCTGAAACACAGGAGCTATTAACGTCCAGGAGTTTCTAACTGAATTAAAATGAATTCATTTCTCAATGAGGTGAAAATACCACAGTCACATTTAAAGAGGTTACCTCCCCAAACAAAGACACAAAGAGGAGGGAAGACTAAACCATGACTCAGCAGGTATTAAATAAGTTGATCTACAGGAGAAACAGATCTGAACACAGCACAAGATTGAATTGTCGCTTGTTTCCTCTTAAAAAAATAATATTTCCAGCATAAATTGGTGCAAATTTGAACCAGAATGCAGTAAATTAAATGTTTAATGCTGAGAGGACCCCACGACCTCCTTATTAACATGTGTCCCCTCTAATGTCGAAGCTAAACCTTCACTCGTCCATTTCAACGACGACAAAATCCAACCTCCATAAAGTCACTAATTCACAAATCGCTTTTTAGAAATAAAGTTTGTGAGGGTCTGAAAAAAAGGTAGGCAGCGGACCAAACCACTGTGGTTTAAGAGGGAGGAGGACGTCTTCTTTCAAAACTTAAAAAAAGCAGCAGAGAGCGAGAGCTGTTAATCAAATGCAGTGATTAGACGTTGACGGACAGCAGGGGTCATATTGTGAAGGTGTCACTGTGAGCTCAGGGTAACTGTGACGGCAGAATCTTTTACAAACAAACAGCAGATTGATCCAGAATGAAAAGAACCGTCAGCTGCTGTCAGATACTGAACAGCTCAGCTGCAGCTCAACAACTACAGCGGCGACATCCTGCTGGATGTTAATGAGGAGGAAGAGGAGTCTGAGACATAATAGTACAACACGATACTGCTTTAATACTTTCACTGAAGGCTTTTTCGCTGCAGGGTCGTGTGACGCCCAGAAACATGGCCTCCTCCCCCTCCTCTGCAGCGTCTTCTCTCAGAGCTCATCGGACAGAAACGACTTCCAGACGCCGTCAGCGAGTTTCTGTTTTATAAAAAGCAGCTGCTGACTTCAGTCCAACGAGTTTAAAGTCCCGGATGGGTTTACAGTGACTATATGTGTGTGTGTGCGTGTGTGTGTGTGTGTGATGTATAGGAAGGAACATTTCAACATGTTATTTCACTTTAATGAGCACACTGCTGGCAGAGAAATGAAGAAACAGAAGGTTTGTGTTTCATCAGTAACTGCTGAGGAGTGTGTGTGTGTGTGTGTGTGCGTGTGTCTGTGTGTGTGTATGTGTGTGTGCGTGTGTGTGTGTATGTGTCTTTATGTGTGTGTGCGTGTGTTCGCGGGTGTGTGTGTGATATCCAGAGAGATTTGGCCGCCCTCCTGTTTTGTGTCTCTCTCTCTCCTGGATGATCAATACTGACAGCTCTGAAGTGCCTCCATACGAGTGTGCGTGTGTGTTATAAGCGCGTGTGTGTGTGTGTTTAATGTGCATTTGAGTTTTCCAGTTTAAGATTTTCCACTTTTTGACAAACCTCTTGACCTCCAACATACCAGCAAAAAAACCCTGGAAACTCTTCAAGGACCTCTGGAACCACCCTTGGAACCCCTGAGACCTCCTTAAGAAGTCTTGGAAACTCCCCAATAACCCCTGAAACTCCCGAGGAACTTTAGAAACTGCCCCAATCAACATGAAATACAACAAGAACCTGTGCGACTCCTGAATACCCTCACCAGTGGCCCTATGATCCTCCACAAGAACCTCCAAAACACCCAATACCTCACCCGCAACACTTACAAGCTCCTTCAGACCCTGTGAGACTCCTGAAACCTCACCAGTGACTCTCAGAACCTCCCCAAGAACCTTCAGAACGTCCAATGATTTTTAGAACCTATGTCAATAAACAGTAACCGTCTCTCAGTCTGCGTTCTCGTCTGTTCTTTTGTTCTTGAGAAACGCCATCAGTCGCAGTCCGAGTACTGTTCCAATTCAAAAGTCCGCATCTAGCCAAGTACAGTCAAATGTACTTGATGTGTTCTCTCTCCGCCCGTTTTACCGAGTCTGTTGTGACTTGTGTGGACTTTGGATAACCAAGTATCCCAGAACGCATTTTGCGCCA
>JAPMOB010199066.1:0-20822 GCA_029875015.1 Lepomis gibbosus
CCTCCCACTGTGTCCAACCTAGTCATTTCAAGACCCAGACCCAGAGATATATAAAAGCCCAGACAGAGAAGTGGAATGGCGGTGACAGAGGCAGAGAAATGTAGAAGTCTGCTGCCAACTGACAGAAACCCCCACTGGCTGCAGAATGGGATAGTTTGGGACAACTCAGGTACAAACTGACAACTTCAATTTTGCCTTTCCTTTGTTTCTCTCTTTTTATTCCTCTTTGTTTGGCTGCATTTGAAGATTGCCAATCACGATATCAAAAGAGAACGCTGTTGTCATATAGTTTGTTTTCCAAATGTAACCTTTCGCTGCTCTGCAGTCACACTCTATTTTTCTGATTCCAAAAATTCAAACTCATGTGCAGGGTACGCGCATGCATGTCGGCACATACACACAGACTCACATGAGGATACGTGCGCACAAGCAAACAAACATATCAAACAACATCAAACAGTATCAAAGTGAAAATCAGTGTCCTTCATGGATTGTGTGATGTTACAGATTATTTTCTGCTTGGCTTGGCACGGTTCTGATTTTTTAAGACAGTGTAGATCTGATTGGAAAACAAGATTTTGATATTTGGCATGACAAGTTCACAGCAATTAATTTCACACTGGGGACAGAACTTGCCAGGATTACCAAAGTGTCTGGTCACAAAATTATTAGGATGATTTGTTTTACTTGTTAATTTCCAATGAAACCTTCTTATCCCATTCATCTTGATGATAGCTGCAGTCATCTGAATTTTCAGAAGTTTAATTTGATAAACTCATGGCAAAGAGACTCCACATACATGTTCAAGAGACACTAAGGAAACTAAACAAGCAAGTCAGTAAGTGTACCATCAAATGGTACGACGTGCATAACTTGATCACTGAGGATGAGGTTCCAGTATAGTCGTCGCTATGTCAGGAAAAGGCCTCTTCAGTCTCCACACAATTCATTATCACTGATGTGGCTCTGCAGGGAGTCTGTCTCTATGGGCCTACGCATGTGTGCAAACACAAACACAGAAGATACAAGAATTGTAAGATTTCACGAATATTGTGTAAGTTTGCTAACTTAGTACATACTGCATATAAATGACTCACCCTATGACAGTGGTAAGGAATAATGGAGGCCAAGGGATCCAGACTCACTGGAGCGCAGCCACAGGCTTTTGTTGGACTAGTCTCTGGGTGGAAGAAGGGGAAACATCCTGGATTTTAGGCTGCCTCCATTTTTGTCCCTGCCTCTGTGCATAGAATATCACACAAGTGCAGCATATTTTGCAAGTTTTGATCTTCCAAAGGGTTTGTAATGAGGAGCACAGTGCACAAAGACTTGCATATGATTAGCTCTGAATAGTTTTCATCTTTATTTACATACTCAGAATTGACAAAAAGGAAATCTTAGTGATGTTACAGTGCCGATAAAATTAGCACCACCTCTGGGATTTATTCATGTTTTACAACTTTGAATCACTGAAGAATTATTAAGTAGGAACAAACTCTTTAATGTCAAAAGGAAAAAAAGATCTACAAACAGATCCAAATTAAGTTCAAATAAAAAACACAAAATTAATTACTCCCTTTATGTTGCACAAAATTATCACTGGCGGGGCCAGATTTTAGAAATCAGTGGAGATTACCTGTGTGTAGTAAAAGTTTCAAAGTAATTTCAGGTCAAATACACCCTTCTGGAAACTCCAACAGCTGGTTGTCTTCTTCTGGCATGGGTTAAAAAGACAAAGGCAAATTTAATAGTGGATTCTGGAAAAGTATGCCCACAGCATCACGTGGTCTTTTCTGATCACGCAATAACACCCTCACATAACCAAAAACAGGAAGAGGAGCAAGATATAGGCATAAATTAGCAGATGTTGAATTAAAATGTTTGTTTATGTAAAGTTAGGCTTATTTGTTACATCAAATACCAGAAGGCATCATTGGTCATATTGAAACTATAGGCTAAAATCAACAATGGCATAAACTGACTTTGACTTCTGCTAAGAGTAGTCAGGAAGCACGTAAATAAATGAAGCCAGATTTAGGGCAGCTGTATTTTTTTGAGAGGTAAGTTAAATGAATTCTGAAACTACTATCTCTGGCTGCAGAGGGTAATCAGCAATAAACATAGTTTATATGAGAGTACAGAAATTTGGGCTGAATCAAAAATGGGAAATTTTGTTACAAGTTATTGTAAATCTGTTGTTTTGTACTTCAGGAAGCATAGAAAAACATTTAAATATGCCCAAGCCCAAACCCACAATATCACCATAACCAGTTCTGTTTTATAACCGCTATCATGGTTTTCTGAGCTACATCAGCTCTCACACAGCTTTCTCAATTAAACATTATGTCTAAAATAATGTGGGGAAAGCACTGTGGAGACTGAGATAGCTAAGGATTCATCAGAGTAATGTTCATTTGAAGATCGTCAGAAACAAATCCCAGCATCAGCACAGAGAGGAGTCCAACACTATAAACACAATAAAAATGAACAGATAAGTAACTAGAGAGCAATATCATGATTTATGCAAGCACCAACTAAAAAAGAGGTTGTCAGAAAGAAGATAAATGTCAAAGTATGCATTATGAACATTAACAAAAGCTTCTCAAAACCATAGCGCTCAAACAAAAAAATGTGTTTCTCAAAAAAAAGTGATCCAACCAAAGAATAACAAGCCACACTAACAAATAAATAAAAATCTGTAAAGCATGACCGATGTTCAAAATCACTTGTATATGTAAATCCACCAACATATATGCACTATATTTTCAAAAAAGAAAAGACATCTGAACCGTACTGAATGATACCACCAATATGCCAGACTCTTTCTAATATGACTGATTTTAAATCGATTCTTAGAACACAAAATTTGCCTGTATTTAAAAAGATTGAACTGTGTTAGCAGCCAAAAGGACCTAAATTTATATGGAAAAATAATTTCATACTTCGCAGATTTGAAGGACACATTTTACACACACTGAGTACAACCTTAGTGGTCTCAGTTTACAGCTCCCAAGACTCTTTGCTTTTCTCAATCAGCTTCTCACTGTGAGCATTGGGATCCTACATTAACACACTTAGAAAGTGAGTGAAAGTGAATGTCATGTATTTTCTTTGCACCAATTAAGATGTAGCTGTGTTTGAATCAAAAAGTGATGGCAGTTGTGGGGTTATGTTGTGTTGTCAGGCCGTTGTCAATCAAATCTGACCAAACCATACCCAGCACAGATGAAGCAGTTCATTAAATTTTTAATATTTTTATTACTCATAATTATTTAGTGTATATTTAATGTTACAGAAATGCTTCTAAAGTTTTGAGGGACTTCAACATAGTTTCAATTTGTTATACTTGTTCTCCTTGGGAATAAAACATAAAGATGTCCAGAGGGAATGGGGTAGTGAAGACTTTTTATAGGCACTGTATATGACTGTTCTTTTAAGCTCATTGTAATGTCTCTGATGTATTCCCACTGCATCTCATTGTTGTTGTCAATGATGACTTCAAATATAATTTTAGAATAAAGCCGCACTTTAAAACACAACAGCAAAGAAGCAACATGTCGAGGCACCAACAACAAGCCCACACCACCTAACAAAGAAACATTCTTATATACGGCATCTTTAATCTAGGGCAAATTCATCATAATCATAACAGTGGCTGACATCTGAAAATGACCACATATGGTTGCAGAATGTGTCACTTCCACTGTATATATATATTTATAATGCACATTAAGCTCCAGAATATGTATTAAAAAATTATTACTGCCACCCTAGAAAAAAAAATATTTAAAGTTCAAGCAAATTCTTTGTTAAACATGGCCAAGAAAAAAATAATCAACATATGCAAGTTGCACTGAAATCTGTGATCACCAGTCACTCATCCTTTGTAAATAATGCTGGGCAGACATTTTCTTCATCCTTTTATCTTGTCCTACAACAACAGGAGGCATGATACCTAAACAGCATGATGTCTTTTTGACTGTATCAAGGAAGGGCACGACATCTGCAACATCTATCACTCTGTATGGGCCAAAGTTGCTGCATTAACTGGGTCCCTGATTCATTGATCCTAAGGTTTTCTTTCAGTACAGCCTCCAGCTTATACTACAGACAATACAAAACCAAAAATAGGATAGGCAACCTAGTACTTAGGTACATTTGTGTTTTTACTTTTAAACAAACAGAGGTCCAGGGAAAATAGTATTGTAGAGAACAGTACTATGAAGTGAGCCTACTTATAGGGCACTACATTGAGTGCTGCTCATTATAGGAAGTATAGTATAGTACAGAGTTTTCTTATGGTGAGGTTTCTACAGTAAATACAGCTGATCTGAATACCAGAAGTCTCCATTTAACAGCCAAGGAAGGTGTAGAAGATGATCGATTCTACGACACGAACACTACAGTCACTGAAAAACTTAAAATTATATTGTGATTTGGCAAGCTAGGGCTAATGTCACAACTTCAAACAGTTTTAACACGCAGATCAGATGCCAAAAGTAAAGTTCCCAGGTTATTATCCACTTATGCCCTAACTTCACATCTTGTTACCTTGTACCTGCATATATGTATCAGCATGTACTATGTTGGTACACTATTAGTACAATCAGTGACTTCATCCTCCTCCTCTTCAACTATGCTAGATGATTCCAGAAACATGAGCAAAAAGCCACAGAAGACAACATTGCCACCTCTCAGCTCACAGTCAACTTTAACATTCAGGGGTAGCTGTGGCTTAGAGGTAGAGTGGGTCACCCATTAATTAGAAGCTTGGCAGTTGGATCCCAGACTCACCCAGCCCACATGTTTAAGTGTTCTTGGGCAAGCTACTGAACCCCAAATTACTCCTGAAGGCTGTGCCACTGGTGTGTGAATATGTGTTTGTTTTTTTCTGATGGGCAGTTTGCCTCACATGGTAGCCTCTGCCATTAGTGTATGAATGTGTGAGTTTACCATTTACACTAACAATTAAATCCCACACTGCATTAAAATGAATGAGTGATTTACTTGATGCTGTGTGAAAGATGGAAAAAGAATAGTCAGTGTTATGCAGATATGAGGCTGAAAATTTCCCTTCAAGAAATGTGGCAGTTATACTGTATATGTATATATATCTTTACAAAGATTGCTCCTGTGTACAGTAATAGATGACTGCAGACTAAGTCTGTCCCCTGAACACTAATGACTCATAAAGCCTCACTGCCACCTCAACTTGACAAATGGCAAATGTCAGCAGCATATTCTCCTGGTAGGCATAATTTTATTAAGTGCAAATATCACTGTGCTCCTTAGGAGACACTCAAAGGTTAGACCAACAGCTGTAGCAGTTTCGTGTGTATTGGATGGGGTTTAGCAGCAAGTCAGACTCCCAAGTTGATGGACACAACCAGTCAAGCATGAGAAGGGATGCTCTAACTAAAGGCAATAAGAAGAAGCTCAAGCCTAAGATCATGTTTATTTAAAAGTCTGGGACAATAACCTAATGGAGGACAGTAAGGTAAGGGGAGGAAAGAGAGAGAGGAAAGCAGTAAAGAGAAGAGAAAGAGTGAGAAAATAATAGACTGGTGGCATATAGAGGGGCAGATCATTTTTCCCATTTATTGGCCGTGGTAATTTGTTGACTCACTCATCCATGCAGAGTCTTTATGTTTAATGCAGGCCTCCAGGGGAAAGGAGGGGAGGGTGGGGGGTAGGAATTGGAAAGACAGGCAATAGGGGGTTAGGGGGTACCCTGAGAGATTAACTTCCACCTCTCAGTGTGAGAGACGGAGGTGGATGAATATCAGCCTCAGATGCTAATGGGGACTTCATATTGGCCTGACTTTGCATCAACACACCTGCCAAATAATTGATGGGAATACTCTCAAAATGAATGTCAAGATTCTCTACCAATGACCTTTAGGATTCATACACACCACCTGTAAGCCGGTGTGTCTGAATGAAATGATCATTATTTATCATAAATACAATCCCCCAAAGTGCTATATTTATCAGTCTGTAAAATATCATACAATTGTGGTTTATGGAAATTCATTTCACTGACAATAAAGAAGAACTCAACAGATTCTCCTTAACTTCCAGTTCAATGTCATACAGCTGTCAGATACTTGTCTGGGCTTTGATGTGTGCTGTGGTCTGACACCCATCAACCTCGCCCAGCTGTTACTGGCATGGCTGCCCTGACCTGGCCCTCAAAAGGGTCACACCCATGTGGACAAACATTGGTGGCCTACTGCTGGCAATGGCTCCCTGTGAGTTCCATTTACAGAATGAGTTACCACTGTCTGTTCTACTTAGAGATGTGAGAACATCAACCTATCCTTAACAACTACTGACGAAGACTGAAGCCTGTAACATATCATATTTTTAGTTTATTTTAGTGTAGAGTCACACTGTGAGGTTTCATTGTAAATAAATGTTAAAATAAGTTACTTGCTGGAAACTCTCTGGCGGGTATTCAGATCCACTTCCAAAACTTTTCTGCTGAAACTTGCTGAAGCACAACTAAGCAGGATAATGGCATGTGACGGCCTGGACAGCAGAGTTTGGGCCTGAAGGTTGAATATGGGAAGAAGTCTTGGCTTGGCTGACAAACAGTCCCAGCAACAAGCTGATCCCAAGAAATCAATCAGTGCTTTTCCACTTGTTTTTCCACCATAGGCCTAACTGAAGAGACCATAAAGATAAGAATGAAAATTAAAAAGCAGCAACTTTGTTGGAGATGCAATTTTTGCACGTCACAGTATAGAAGTCTAATACAGTGTGATGTTTGATTGAATGTTGAAAAGGAGACATGCAGCGGAGTAAAGTCTGGTTGAATGTGCCACAAAAGCAAGATGCTGGTCTGCAAGAAGCAACGAGTGTCTGGTTATGGTTATTTTTCTGCTTTATTTTATTACATGGTCTTGAAATAATTAGAAAAGAAATTTAAGTTTTGTCTCACTTTTCTTGCACATTATTATACTTGTCAGGTAGCTATGTAGCTTTGCTACATTAGTTTGACATTAAAAGAAATTCTCATCAAATGTCCTACTATGGACACCAGCAACAACTATGCTTACTTGTAGTGTAGGTGAATGGTGATCACAGTCCTAAGGCTTTCAGCAATGTCTCAGCAACGCTAAACAATGCAACACCAAGCTGAGTTCCTAGGCCATCGGAAAGTATTACTTCATGAAGTAGTGTAGACTTGTTGGGGTGTTGTAACCAAAACCGAAACCTTTGTTTCTGTTGTCAAACTGAAAAGGTTCCAGGAAAATGGTCTAGTTGGATTATTACCTTCCAATTAGAGGCACAATTAATACTAACCACTATGTTCATATTATTAGCACCACCATTATACAGCAAAATGTAGCATTTACGTACATAATTTAGCACTTTGCTTGGAATAGGCCTTTTAAATTCATCCTCAATCATCACTAGATGCAGAATGTTACTGACTCAACTGCCTTTTCTCATCTCCACATCATATTAACTTTACAACAAAGATGATCTCAACATTTAACTCAGTTTGCTTGACTTTCATCTATTTTTAGGCCTGATGATGTACCACTCCTTGGTCAGAGTTGTTACATTGCTGCAATGGAGCATCTCTTGGGTGTAGTATGACATAAATTAAAGCCTGGAGCTACCTCCAGCTATAGAAACCGATGTTCATCTCATAAAGGAATCAGCGGACTGTTCCAGACACCCTGCTGCCTAAAATAGCATGTCTCTGCAGCACGATGTACATGATGTGCAAAACATCTGCGCCCCTCTATGAACCTTCCCAAGTGTTTGGTGAAATCTGCCTCTAGAGCATGAGTATGTATACACACACACACACACACACACACACACACTCGTCCTCACACCATGGCTGAGATATGCTATGGTCCACGACAAGCTGTACTTCCAATAACCAGCTAAAGCGTGTTAGAGCTCCTTGGGGTGTGTTTCTGTCCACTGTATATTTGTGTGTGCATGCATGCATTTATGCAGGCAGGCGTGTGTGTGACTGTGTGTGTGTGTTTTGTCTGTTATGTCCCCAGCTACTTCCAAGTATCACTCCTCAGCACTCTCTCTCCACCAGCGCTGTCATAAGATAATGTGACAGGGTGTCAATCATGCCGGGGCCTGGGGTGCCATGGCGACAAGAGGGTTTTTGGCGGAACACTTTTGTGAGCAACACCAGGGAGAAGGCAACAGCAGGGACCACAGTACAGAAAAAAATCACAAACCTTACCACTGCCAGGTCTCACACATGCCTTCTTTTTCTACAATCCCCCTCTGGCTGCTCAAGTCATCCAACAATTCTTTTGGTACAAATCCTGACCCCTGTAAGAAAGAACCCTGTGGGGGGGTCACATGCAGACAAAATGTTCTGCCATCCCCTAAGAGAATCATCCCCGGCACCTAGCAAATGATCTGAGTATCCATCCCATCTCCGTGCCCAGGGGCCTACACTGTACAGTAGGCTAGCTGGGTGCTGCCACTCTTCCACTCAGAGCTGTGATGTGTTATGATGGCTCCATCACTCTGGGAGGCAGGGACACAGACACCTGTGGAGGCACTGGGTAAAGTTGATGGAATTGGACAGGACTTAATCTCTGACTGTGTCTAGTGAGGAGTGTTGATGACTGCAGGTGTTGAAGAAATTTGGCAGTTGTTGAATGTCTGGAGTGTAGTCATTATTAAGTTATTATTCTGTTGGATTTTTTTTATCATTTTATAATTAATTTGAACAATTCTTTCTGATTATAGTATGTCAAATGTGTGGTGACCTAGGGCCAGGAATGTTTGAGAGATTTTGTTCCTAGTGCCAATACAATACCTGAGCTGCAGTACTGATACCAATTTCATACCTTACTTTGCCAAGTACAATTGGAACACCCTTTTCCACACTACTCAGTGTTACTTTTATTAAAAAATAATCAAATGATGTATGAAATGTAAAGGGGTACACTCATTGTGCTAAAACCACAGAGAATTAAAATCCAACTGCAGTTCAAATGAGCATTAATGTATGCTCACTGCAAAAGCTTTTTTTATGCAAAAAGCTCGAGCAAACCCACTGAATACCTACTACCTGCACCCAATGTCTGACAGGCAAAATTCTATAGAGTATTACAGTAGTGTATTTTAGTGTGTGGTGGTAAATAAACGACAAAATTCTATACAGTATTTAAACACAATACATATATACATAGCATTGGGCATGCACTTCTCATGTCGTTGAGCTGGGTAGGAGGGGCCAACCTTGAATGTTTGTTTTTGAGTGTTTACAAACCGCAACTGCCTTTAAGACAAGACTTTCACTACCTGTTAGGATATAACTACATATAGTTTCCACCACAGAAAACTCATACATACCACAAGCTTGTCATAAAAATCACTGTAGTTCTTAAACCAATGGCATTAAAGCAGTACATAGAATTGACAAACCTGTAAGCCACAAACACACACTTCTGACTGTAGAGATGAGCAGTTCATACATCTCATATCCCCCACTGAAGACTGAAACTGAGACTGTGTGGATGTAATGTCATTCTGCCATTCCCTTGTGTGTTCAAATGCAGTCTATGTTTTTTTTGCTTGCTATGTGTTCTCTTCTTTGATGGCTGGCTGGTAAAGGGCTCCAAGTAACTAAAATGTATTCTTATTACAAAGTCGACGTGACATTTGTGGCATGTATACAGAGATACAGAACACAGCATACAAGTAATCTGTGTAGGAATACAGTCAGCACAAATGTGTGGCTGTGCCGTAACAGCAAAATGTGAAAATGATAAGAACAAATGCCTGCCTGCAGAGGTTCTCGGTGGTGACTTCGTGATGGACGCTGGTCTCCTGGGTGCTCATCTTGATGTGAAAGCCCTTATCATAGAGGATCATCATTCCCACCTGGTTGTCCTTCTGCCTCATGCAGAGAACAAAAGAGTCCTTCACCAGCAGCCATCTACAAAGTGCACAAAACCACACTCACACACACAATGGTGGAATTCAGTGTGTAGAAAGCTGAATCTGTTTTAACCCAGATGTAAGGAAGGACAGAGGCAATCATGAACAAAGGAGCTGCACAGGATATGGCTTTTATGTATATTTTAATGATCTATGGGCCAATGTTAACACATAATAGTGTGAAATAATGTTATTTTTTGACTGTAAGTAACACACACCATTAAGTCCATACTCGTAAGACTCAGGACTGTATTTTTTCCCTTTTGTTTAAGTATTAACCCATGACTTCATAAACAAACAGACACACACAAAAATGTTTATGGCAAAGTAAGCATGGTAAAATAATCAAATAAGACATCAACTTGTGAATTATATATTTATATTATAATTTAAATTACACATCTAATATAAGCTGTGTCATCGTCAGCATATAGCATAATGAAATGAAATAGTCTTGTTCTCACATTTCTTATAAATGAGATCTGACTGACGTCTCAAAAGTCCAGGTGAAACACAGCAAATACCTTATGAAATATATAAAGATTGAACTTCTTTTCCTGCTGAAAGAAAACAGTTTAGAACAAAAGAAACTCAAATTCTTTGAGTCTTTGAAAAGAATGAAGTCATCTGTGACACAGTGGCAGCCTAATGAAGCTGCAAACTTTTCAGCAGAAGATAATACTCTGTCGCACATATTCTTTACGAACAAATTTACTTTGTTTTACTGTAAGATGCTTACTTTGCACTTATGCATCATTATTATAATGTGTCATCTCATCGCTTTTTTCCCGTAGACTATGGATATTAGCGGCCATCTTAGCTCTTTAAGTGATAGTTTCTTTGCTCCTGCCTGCTGTGTTTCCCCTCATTAATGCAAGCTATTCTCCATCACCATCCTCTGTGAAGGGATTCTCCTCATGCAGGCCACAGAACTCTGACAAGGATGAAATTACTGTTAGCTTTCACACCTAATTAAAGTGTAGATGGCTCACCTTCAATGGAGTTGACTGTATTGATGTCATTCTTTTACAAGACAAGCCTTTGACTGTAAGTCACCACACTTGTGGTCGCTGGATGGATCCAGTACATGGTGCTTTTGAGGATGTTTCTCAGGTTGTCCTCCAGCTGTATCTGTCAGACAGATTCCAGCTGTTTTCCATTCAGTGGTGGAGTGCATACATAGTTAATGACTGTCGCCCTAAAGAACTGGAATTACAGCACTGATATTATATTATTATTACTTCTATATATAGCAGTATTTATCAGGGTTTTGATTCTGGTGCTTTCATGACATAATATCTTTAGAAGCATTTATGAAAAAGAGACTTAATAAGATAATACTAACGTTTGTGACCAACTGTCACTTTTCTACTCAAACATGATCTTTTGGTGATAAAGACTTTGCAGTTTGAAACATTGCATCATTAAACTTTAGGGAGCTTGCAGTAGTTAGTGTGTGGGCTACCTCTCATTTTCCTTTGTAGCTTGGGGTTGGATGTGAACACTACCTTTATGAACGTGTAAAACAAATAAACAACATTTAGTTAAATTTGAGACTGAGAGTAGCAGGAGATTTTTTAAAATACTGAATGACAGTCACTGTATGCTTATCCACACTCCGCAAACTTTCATTTGGCTGGTTGTTTTTTGAAAATCTTCAGTGGGCTTGTTATATAAATGAATTTTCAGTTTCTGCAAGAACATGCTGCATTTTTCCAAGCTGCTGAACTGAAGGAAATGAGAGTGAGCTGAAGAGAAACTGAGTACTCTCAGCTGAGAAATGAACACTCAGGGATATAAGAGAGGATGGACGGGTATA
Organism: Lepomis gibbosus; assembly: GCA_029875015.1. Lineage (NCBI taxonomy): Eukaryota > Metazoa > Chordata > Actinopteri > Centrarchiformes > Centrarchidae > Lepomis > Lepomis gibbosus. The sequence goes on from JAPMOB010199066.1 coordinate 11,759, forward strand.
AATAGGCTTCTTGCTAATAGTCAGTTTTGTGCATGTATCTGTGTCTACATCTTGTGTGATTCTGCACATGCTTATGTGTGTGTGGGCATTGTGTGCTGCATATGTAAGTGAGTGACAAAAGGTGAGCAAATTAGCAGTTCTTACAAGCAGGTTGGCAGGGGGCGCTTTAGAAGATCCTTGAACATCAGCAGCTCCTGATGAAGAGCTTGGAAGTGCTTGAAACAGTGTTTGATTTTCCACGCGAAGTCCCTGTGGCTCAGCTCAATCGGGTAGAGATTTAGATTCAGCACCTTTGAGGTTAACATTTCAAAAGGAGACGGTTCAGCTTCACCGCATCAATAGTCGCTTACAAGAACTTTAGAGGAGATGAAACACATATAATGATACAATACTGCCTTTAAGGATAAGTTTAGGGATTGTGATATTAAGAAACTTTTGATCAGAAAAGGTGAGGTTTACAGCTTTATCAAAATAATGAGTGAAGAGTGCTTTTTAAAAAGGTTCAGACGGGGCGTGTGACAAGTGATGACTCAGTACCTGGTTTACAGTCAATTATATCTCACTCACCTTTGTTGTAGATGTCTGTTCCACCTCTGTTACCCAGACAAAAATAGGAATGTTTTCCATGAACACTTTGGAGTCCAGTGACTAGTAATAGGGGGAAGTTGTAGATTGTCAGAAAAGGAATGGTTCTTGATTCTGGAGGAAAAAAGACCATTAAGGTTTTAGTAAGCAGCATAAGGAATAGGCTTTACCTTCTTTACTGGGTTGTAACAGACTTTTGTCAATTGCAAATATGCTCTACCATCCCCACTTTTATAAAAGAAATACTGGTCTTTGCTGATATTTAGGGACACTACCAGCCACAGCCACATCCTTTTTACCCTACTACCATCTGGCGAGAGATAGAGAGGTATCTTCTGTCTTACCACCTGACTTCAGAGAAGCCTCTTCCTTTAGGCTGTGAGACTCCTTAATTTATCCTCAGCACTCCACCATGTAAAAAAGTTTTAGTTGTGTATATAATATTAATAACGTTTGCTCTTTGTCACTATAGGGAAGTAAAACTTAATTGCCTTATACAACCCTGTGTTGTAAAATGACAAATAAATCCAACGTGTACCTTCATCTTTGTTATCTGTATTTAAGGGTTGGCCCAGGACTGACTATGTTTAATTTATAACACCCAGTTCAAGAAAGTCAGGCATGATATTTGATCTATTGATATTTAAAGGTTTCTCGCTCGACTTCCTGTTTTGTCCATCTGCCATGCTGATCTTGAGTCATTCCATACTCTGTGCCCTGCTACTTATACTTTAGATATAGTTTGACTAATAACTAATAAATAAATTGTGTTTGAGGTCTAAAGCAGATAAACACACATAAGCCCAAGAGATTTTTTTCACCAGGTGCAAATTTCTAGTACATCTATCGTTTTTACCAGATAAATAATCTTTAAAAAATGGAAAATATTTCAGCATGTTTTGCAAATATAAACTTTGCTTGTAATTAACATAAATGTGTTCTTTAATAAACTAAGGCTTTGTAGAATATCACTGTATATCACCCACTGTGATCAGATAAAGGATAACTGTGCCAATGGTGATTAACAGCTAATGATAAAAAACACATGCAGGTTGCGTTGTTCATCTCGGGACATTGCGTGATGCTTGGCCATTTCTTCACTTTCACGCCATTTGACCCTGACCTTTACTTTCTTTGTCAGACTGCACACAATCAATGTCTGTCACCTTCTGCGTGATCACAAAAACAGTGGACCCTCCCTGACAGGGTCTCCACTGGCAGTCCTGTCTCCCTGCATTTGGGCCACTGGATCTTCTATTGGTGGTACTGGGACATCCTCCCTCATTATGTCCTCCACCCCGCCCTGGCCAGCCCACTGGAAGTGAGGCTAATAACATGAATTCCAACTGACTGACATGGGTGAAGAACCAGGAGATGAAATCCATACTTCATGCATTTTGCATGGGGGTGGTAATTAGGCAATTTTGGGGGTACTAAATGCTTATTCTGAAGGATCCGTGTTCCTGGTGAGACAGGAAAGTATCAGCTGAAAGCTTATAATTCAAGTCCAGATTTTTTAAAATATATTAATTAAGAATTAAGTAAGCGCTCTGAAACAATATGAACATTTTTAGTAGGGAACCAGCAGCACCAATCATGGTGTGTTCTTCAAACCTTGAAGCATCACCAAACTGGTTACACCATTAAAGATTAGATTTGACTGTGCAGATACCTAGGGTATCTTGTTTTGAAGCATGGCCTTAATTATGTGTGCTTTCTTGCTGAATAAGTGTCTGCTTCTCTAATAGACCCTGAGACCCATTTCAAAGGTCTGGTCTGAGAATGTGCCCTTGACAATCTTTCCCCCCTCTCATCGCCTTGGGCCCCTGGCTTTGGCCATTAGGGAGATTCCTTGTCTTCCCTAAGCAATGACAGGTGAAGTGGAGCACAAAATCCCAAAGCCTGCCATGGGCCTCTCTATAGCCTCAGCACCTCTAATTCTAACAGACACTCATCTTTCTATTAACACTTCTTTCTACTAACCCATCTTATGACAGACAACAGATTCCTGGTGTTTGAGAAGACAACCACACAGTCTATGACAAAGAAATATATGCACCAAGCTGTTGTTCCATGCACTGGCAAAGGCAACACCCCACTACCAGACATAAACAGTTTGAGTTACCAGTGCAAAATGGAAAATGGAGAATGCAAATCGAGGTTTTACATTCTTTAACATTAAAGGAAAAGCTTGCTGATTGGTTTCCTTACTTAATGGATTACTATGAAATTGAGATTGAGCTTCTAAATGATCTCTTTTCTCTGGCCACATTATGAAATGTATATCATTTTATGGTTTTGGATTTTGTAGTTCCTATTTTATTTTGAAATTATCCTTCCTGGTGTGTTTTGCACGATTTTTCTACTGCTAGTAAGCAGTCTTCATTCCTGCCTGCTTGAAAACTGCACTTCAGTGTATCGGTTTCATGAGCCTACAGCCATCTGGTCCTCAGTCAACTCCCCAGACGGCTAATCTTCCACTGGCTTCAGTTCCTGAGTTGGTTAGAGACTCCTGGATGTCCAGCTCCCTGACTTTTTGTAGAACCTTGCTTTGGAGAGCCCCCAGACTGTTAGCTGCCAGCTAGATAGCCTATTAGCTAGTCTGATACAAGCCAGTTTGCCGGATTGAGCCCTGGTACCTAAGGCCCTCCAGAAGGAAGTGTGCCTTTCACCATCATCGTGCCTCTCCACTGCCCAACTCTATATCCTCACTGCTCCCCAGATCCACTGAGCGCAAGACTCAGGTGATCAGCCCAAGAGATTTTGTTGCCCTGTTCCACAGAGACTCAGGTGACCAGCTTCACTGACATTCAGCTGTCCAGTGTTCCAGAGACAAAGCTGATCAGAGCTCCAGAGACTTTACTATCCAGCTCACCAAAGAGTCAGCTATAGGTTTCACCCTCATAACTGGTCTCCTCCTGGTGGTCTTCCAAACACACTTGAGCCCTGCCTCCAGTCCATTCAACTTAGGACTCCTGTTTTGCCCATGTCCAGCCCTCTGACTGTCCGCTGAGGACTCCTGGCCTGCCTCTGTTGATCACCTGAACACTTACACCTGCGTCCCTCCTCCAGATCTCCTCCTTCCACCCACCCTTGATTTGGACTTTCTATTACCTGTCTAATTCGCAACTCCCCACACTCCTGCACCTGAGTTGGATTATTAATAATGAACTGAATCTATTCTACTTGGATTTGGTACTTGGTGTTTCTAAGAACTTTATAATTCAAAAAGGCAAACCAAGACCTAAATTAATTAATTTGTCTATGGCCAAAAGGATAAACATAGGCACAGCTGTGCACCAGAGTTCTAATATCTCTGGTGTACAACACACTTTTATTGAGATTGAACATAGCATATTCCCGAAGTAACTTTTTCATTAAAACTACTCATATCATAGGGTCAAACCCTTTCACAGCTTTGTTGAAATATGTCTATCATTAGTAACATAAATATGTTTGTTTAATTTTTGTTTACATAAAAAAGCCCAAAGTAACTCCAGATCTAGGATTACATGATGCTGAATAGCATCTGGAAACTGTTACAATACAATCTACATTCACATAAAACCAAATTACATTGTATGCAGAAAGAAATCAGTTAATTAAACCACTCTCTTATTTACATGACCAAGAATATATATATATCTCAGCACCAGATACAAAAAGTGATGTACATGATGTAACACAGACACATGCAAAAATATATATATATATAACCATCTCTAAACCTGTCTATCACCTTGCAGTCTGATTACCCTCACAAAATAAGGTGGTTACATTTAAAATGGGAGGGTGGAGAGAAAATTAGGAGAGACAGATTTAACTTCATGGAAAACTAGACAGTTGCACTCACCCAATTTGTGTGTGTGTTCACATACTGTAGGCTAGTCTGATGGGCAGTGTTTTGCACTGGTCTCTGATGCACCAGCAGTAGCCTACTACAAACGGGAACAAGGATGGTCAGTCACTGACGGGATAAGAACATTATGTCAGAATCTAAGCCAGCAATAAGTAGATAAATATAGAGGGGAGTGAAAAGGGGTGGATGAAGAGATCCATTTTTAAGCAAACTGTTGCATTGCAAAACGACACTATTCAACCTTTACAAAAAATAGGAAAGAAAAAGAATTCACACAGAGACAGATAATTAATTATCCAAATGCATTTTCACAATGGAGGAGAAAGTATGAACAAAAAGCACTACAAGCAAAAACTTCTCTAAAACTATACAGTCATCAGAGTATGATGCTTCCAAAAATCTAGTCTGCAAAATAGGCTCCAGATCTTGAAGAAGTGAAGGAATGGGTTAAAGACCCTGCTTGTGGTTTAACCACTTTTCACCTCAGCTAAATGTGTGTTTCCGAAGTTAAATTGAATGGTGTATGAAGGTCTACAGTTTTGAATGAACTGTAACTTAGAATGCCCAACTGCGCTTTAGCGCTCCACACAGTTTCAACTATTGGCTGAAAATGAACACGTGACAGTGACACTAGACAGGAAGTGTTTGAGCCTGAGCGTGTATATTTGTTTACAGCCGCGAGTTCTCCGTCTGCACGTTGCCGAGACTGTCTAATGTGAATGAAAATCTGCACAGTTTTCGGCTGAATATTTGAAGTCAACAGCTCATAATAACGATATAGCTACTACCGTGCGTCTGGCATGTTTATGCCGTATAAAGGGGAATAACACCCGCTAACAAGACATGCTAAAGTTACGCTTTCTCCGCCTGCTAACTTCCAAGGTACCCTTCACTTTATACCGTCATGAGTCAGTGACAGCTTAATTATTTCACCTATTTATTACAAAATACAAATCTAATCACCACGTTTGTGTGCAGGTACGATTGGTGTATCCTTCCGCGAGCTAACATTTATTGTGTTTTAGTTAGCCAGCTGGCAAATAAGCTAACATGGGAGTTATACAAGACATACAATGACCTCTGACTAACGTTACACGTCTCTCGAAAGATAAAATATGAGCCAGTGTATAAAGAATGTTCTCAGTGTTTACAATCTATGGTTTGGGTAGCATGTAGCTGCTAACACAGTGTGCCTGCACTCACCCTCTTCCCCTCAGGGACTAGATGATGATACAGAATGACCAAAGACTCGGTGCACCATGGCATTATCTGAAGTTTACTGGGATCACCAAATACCCTTGCCAAAGCTTGCTCCAGTCCTGGCGAAAGTCACTGTCGCCCTGGTGGCACTCCTGTGCTTCATTAACAGTTATGATGGGGAGTTTGTATTTGATGATTCTGAAGCAATCGTCAACAACAAGGTATTTTCCCCTTTCCACTAGTATGATACCCACATATACAGATTTGCAGAACCATTGATGTACCCCTTGTATTGCAAAACATATCCATTTAATGACATTACATCCATAGCATGAATACTCTATTTTTATGTAACTGTTCCAGGACTTGAAACCAACAACACCCCTGAACAACATCTGGAGCAATGACTTCTGGGGAAGCAACCTGAGTAGCAACTCTAGTCACAAATCCTACCGACCTCTCACTGTCCTTACATTCAGGTAAGGGCACAAATCTACTGTGTGAACATACACTCTAATGTTATACCATGGTTACAAAAAATACTTGTTTCTGATCAGCTGGCATGTGTTAACTTTATTTAATATGACACCACAACATAGTTCCTGTCAACATAGTCAGTGAGTGCTTTACCATTAGGGTGCCTGTTATGTTAAAGGACCTTCCAGTTTATGTCAACCTAGAGTATTTCTAATAAATGTGGCCATTATGGCTCTATGGGTCATTCTAATTTGCCCTCACCACCTACATTGTAGAGATTTTGGGGGAAAAGAGGACTTGCACTAAATGACGTATTTCAGGTGAAGTTGAGCGAGCCTCCTAAAGCTTCATTCTGAGTCTGACCGAAAAATAGAACAGCCATTATTGTTATTTCTAACGGCGTAGGGATCTATATAGCAACTGGTACACACTAAAGGATTTTCCGATCTTTTCTGATTTTAAAAATGGACACAGACATAACAACAGATTTAACCAATTTTTAATGTTTCAATCATAATATCGTGTACACCAGACTATTCAGCCAAGACGTAGGACCACACACTTTGACTTTACATGTTAACTAAATCCTTTCAGAGTAGTGATTCCAGGCACTTGGGATCTCAGAAATTCACTTGATCAAAGGTGACTTCAAAAAAATACAAAAATTGAGCTGAACTGTTGTCATCAGCTGGTTATACTAGTTTGTGGTAAGTTTTGAACCAAAAAAACAAAAAAAGGAAAAAAACTGAGAATGAAGAAATGGCTGAGAAGACTGAAACAGCAGTGAGAGCAACATCTGGATTGGTGACGCTTATAGCTCGCTTTCATTGGCTATTGCAGGTTTCTGCTCAGTATTCCATCGCTGTTCCTTTTACACTACAGGACAGATAGTTGATAGTAGACAGATGATTTGGGCAGATAATCCTTTCAGACCAGCCTCCAATTGACCCCCGCAATTGTCTGGAAGAGCAAAGTGGACCCCAAATCGTCTCAGTTATGCTCTAGTTTGGGGCGAACATAAGACAGTTAAAAATGATTCCCCCCATCTTGTCACAGTGTTGTCCTATTTTGACTCCATTTATGGCGATCTGTGAAGTTCTACTCGTGCTACTCGTGCTTGAGTCTTGTGGTGCCACAGAGGTTGTCTGCAGGGTTCCTCATATAGTCAGTAGGGTTCTGATTTCAACCACGTTAACACGTTAACACGACTTTGATGATGGCAAAAGCTGAGTGAGTTAATTTTCAAGCAGCTACTGTTGAGCTCCAATTAGAGCAGCATTTAACTCAAGTCGTTGAATGGTGAGTTACTTGTGACCTTGCCATGATAAAGGAGACTTGGATACGGCCCTCCTTATCTCCTGTGCGTAGGTATGAGACAGACCCCTAGGCCTGCTCACAGGCATCACAGAAATTGTGGATCTGACAAACACTGTGCTGCTCCAAGTCTAGTGCTGAATAGCACTGTGGCAGGGTGACACTTGGCATATGTTTAGCATTAGGTATTTTCCACTCCTCCTGTGGCAGGCTGAACTACCTCTTGGCGGGAGGCCTAAACCCTGTTGGCTTCCACGTGCTGAACATCATCCTCCATGCTGTCATATCTGCCCTTATGATTGACGTGTTTGCTATACTGATTGGTGGACTGGCCTATGATGAGAAGGGTGGGATGCTCAACTATGCTCCGAAGACCTCTTTTCTTGCTGCCCTCTTCTTTGCCGCACACCCAGTTCACACAGAAAGTGTAAGTAGACTTCAAGCTTAAAAGTCTTTATTTTTGGAATTTCTACATGCCTGGCTTTCACAGTAGCATCAAATAATGTTAATTATTAACATGGTCGATGCTTTGTTGACAATACACATTAATGTTAAAGCATACTGTGTACATCCTAGGGCATAAACTCCAAAGTGCTAAGCAGTGTAATACCCATAGAGCTTGTGAATGATCGTTATTTGCACGGTGCATACTGATTCACATTCATGCCAGATTTGAGAGTGGGTGGCACAAACCTGTAACTTGTAACACAACAGCAAATGGCATGCTACAAATTGTGTTGTATTGTCAAAACCTTTCAAACATCTTACACAATTACATAATGGTGTCAAAAATGTGTAGAAAACTTATCACCAATACAACAAAAAGAACACAGTACACCAGATCATAGGTTCACACCTGCAATTGTTATTGGTGCTAAAGACCTTTGGATAAAATATAACAAACTAAACTTGGCATGACTGCATTGAGTGTGAAATTCCTCCTTTCATTGAGGAATGATGAGTATGCTGGAAGATAGAACTTGGATAGTTTTGGATGGGCTTGAAAGCTCTATTGAAAGCCCTCCTCTCCGTGTAGTTCAGTATGACAAAACCTCACATTGTCCATTATGACACTATACTAGGGCTGACCCTGAAGAGTCGATGCTTCGATGGGTGGAGTCTGATTCGACTGTCAATCTCACCGTCGAATCTTCGCAGCAGCGTTATAAGACGAGGATCAGACCATTTTGGCGATATGGGTGCTCAATTTCAGATTTTACATAGACCTATCATTTTTTTCCCAATAAGTTAAAATATAGCCCATTATGATATAAATACCAATATATAATTTCAGTAAATAATAATGCGAAAAGAAAGAAGCTTTTAACAAATCTTTAAAAAAGTCAGTGAATAAATCCAAAATTGTAACCGTAACCCTTAAGAAGGAGGCGTCATTGCGCATGTGTGGGCATTAAGGCTGGACCCGAATATTCGCATATTCAATCGTTGGGTACACATTCGATTTTCAATTATGAGATTCGATTATTGAGGGGTTTTTTTCATGCGCCTGACCTCCGCCAACAGCAGTGAACGTAACACTCCAGTTCACATCAAAGGGAAAACAAAATGAAGCCTCCAGCTGTGTGGGAGCACTTTAAACTGAGTGATGACAGCAGTAGTGTGGAAGTT